>BQNB010077790.1:5595-21134 GCA_026074375.1 Tanacetum coccineum | reverse complement strand
ATTTGCTCAATTGCTCGGTCGTGATGAGTATTCTACCATAAGCTTGGCAAGGATACACATCTCAACACTAAAGCCAAGGAGTAACAAGTTTATAAAGGTAAATATGGGTTTTTGTATGGAAAGGCTTATGGTTGATCATTTTACAATCTTTCACCAGAAGTACCACTCCAACATGGCAGCTGAAGCACACATACATGGCTATAACGACATAATAGACATGTGTGTTCGATCACATCCCCATTCGAATTTAACCAACAGTTAGGATGAAGAATGATATATAGGGTAGGAACCTTCTAACTTTCACCAAAAGTCGTAAACTAACAAGGCAGCTGAGACATGCATACATGGCCATAACGACGGAATAGACATGCACGCTCGATCACATCCCCATTCGCGTAAAACCAGCTGTTAATCATTAGGTGAGAGGGAAGTAAATTGTTGTTAAATAAAAATCAAGAAACAAATAGATTAAGTCCTAAGATACAAGTTGCTAGACACTTTTTCCTGACCGTTACCATGATTAAGACACAACTATTTACAATGTCTTGATCATAGATAAAAAACAACAACCTAAGTTGGTGTTCCCGTAACGATCAACTTCTCAATCATCCCAAAACTTTACATACTCTACAAGGTAAGTGGCGATATCTACCACTTTGTACAATACTCTACATCGTTGATTTTTTAGACGTATCAACGAATAATCGATCCTTCGTGTAATTCCTTCGGTAATGCTCTTTGCGAAACGATTATCTTCAAACTTTCTTTCTCTCTCTTTTTGTATTTTTTCTCATTTTTTCGATTTTTTTTACCAAACATTCTTTAAATCTCGGTGTAGTTTCACCATCTTCACGATCATAATAATTCCGGATAATTTCTTTGATAGTTCCTTCGTTCTTCGGATTCACCAATAATTGTGACGGTAGTAAAATCACATGAGTTTTGACTACTAATATACATTCCTATTTGCAATGTGCAAATTTCCAACCGCACCAAAGATAGAAAATGACACAAGACTCGAGAAATACAAACTTTACACTTTAAGCAACTAGCAACTGTAAATTAAACTTAATCTAACAAGGTAGGTTAAGGTGTAAGGGTGTAACAAAACAAATAGTTGGTGTAATTCCTAAAGGATTGGCTCTACGGGTTGTTCTAATGGATCATCACTCTAAAGATGAGAGTGGAAAAGGGTTTAAACGGGAGGTTAACTAACCGGTGTAGTTAGTTAATAAGCAACATGTAAAGGCGATTTGGGTGTAATCCTAAAATTTACCAATTTAAACAAGTTACTCCATCTAAATCCATAGTACTCATCACTGTGGTCTCGAGTGATATACCAAGCCAAGTTCTAAAGTCTACAACATCACCGGCACACTCATATTTTGTGGAATTTGGGTAAACATTTAGAAACGGAAAGGTTAAATCCTCACAATATCTAACAAGGGTTATTGTGTGCGGGTTATGTATCAAGTAATTTCATAAAAGTATGCTTGAATTTTTTTTAAATTTAAGCATAATTAAGCATTTTAATGTGAAAATTAAGACAAGTAAACATTCTAATTCCATCCCACCACTTGAATTATACAGCGTCCTCGTTATATATATATATAAAAAATTAAATACGGGAATTTAAAAAGAATTAGCATAAGAAACTCCCATGATATTTGCTCGATATATTCTCCAAGTTATGTTTATGAGCGAGATTATGTGTTGGAAAAGCGTCTGAATCCTAGCACGAACAGCACACACATAGAATTCCATAAAATATGCATTTTACCAACTTCGTCGATATTTCTTTCATGAGGTCCTGTAAAATATATAGGAAAAACAGGTGCATTCCTATCTTGGTATCTACGGTTAATTTAAACTAAACTAAACAAACTAATTACGGGTTAGTCTGGTGAATACAGCGTATCAAGTTAGTGAATACGCCGTATTGCCAGAACTAACAATAATGTTTTTTAAGTGCAATAAAATAAAGACTGATAACGTCCAGACATTCAATACGCCGTATCGTATGGAGCAGATACGCCGTATTGATGTCTGGGAAGACAGACTCGATAACAAAATTAAATAACAATCTGGGTTATCTCTCGGGAAGCACTTTTGTCTACATCGAAGTCTTTAAGTTAGACTTTTATTCAGCTTCTGACTAGGTGCGCGTAACCATCCACCCTTCGTCCATCATCCGAAAGATTTCCTGGTAAGCTCGGCACGCCTCTTCACTTGTAATTGTAAGATCGTTGTATTCGTCTTCTTTTACAGCAACATATTCTTTTCATTTTGAATGAATATTTGATCATCTTGTATCTTTTTATTTGGCAAACTGGCACCTCGTGAGTTTTGATACTACATATCTCATGTCCTTTTTTATGAGTTTTGTTTTCATATTCCCTTACATCATAATCGTGGTAGTAAATCTCATGGCTCTTCCATCTTTTCTAACAATCATTACCCGATTCATCATCACTGATCAAGCCCTCCATGATAGCTTTGTTCCTTAAAGCTTCATCTTTTAGTTTGCTATTTTCCAAAGCCTCGTACCATTTAAGGTCTTGGTAATGGAACGAGTTTCCAATATGGTAAGCACCGGGCAAATTACCTCCATTACAATATCCATCCTCTCTCCAACTACAGGTTGGCTATTTCACACACCTAGTTTTATAGTTGAAAGGCTTACAAGTATGTTTGACTGGTTTCAGTTCAATCCAAACTCCAGCGTCAGTCTATGGTTTCACATCAACCTATGGTATATCTTCGTTCCATTCGTAGATCCAATCGTCTTTGTAATCTTCATAGGTTTTAAACCCCATAATATCCTTTGTAAGTAAGTCGGGATATACTTTGAGAAGATAATTAAATTATTTGAATGGAAAACAGAGAGGCGTCTCATAGTCAAAAACATTAGTTGCAATCTTAAAAAAATTGACGGTTTCTTCCTTATCACTCTAATATTCTTCAAGATCAGAAGATTCATCATCAAATACCTCAATTTCATGACCACCCATTTTCCAGTAATCCCACAAAGCTTCTTTAGTGAATATATCCATTATTTTATAGTTTACGAACTTTGTAGCCAACCAGCCTTCGAATCTTGGAGTGGCGGTCCAATTTTATTATAGGATTGTTATTTCCCTTGATGCGAGAAGGCGGGTAGTATTTACCAAAAAAATTAGCAGTTAAGTTGACCCAAAAAGTGTTGATTCTTTGGTTTCATCAAACCATCTTCGTGCACCTCCGATCAATAAGATTGGAGAAACAACAATTCTCAGTCAACCATGATCTACATTGGGTAATTTAATTGGTCAATAGTATTTAAGTAGTATTCAATATTCTTAACTGCGTCTTTCCCGTTTGTTCCACTAAAAGCATTGTTGTGCAGATCGTCCAAGAATTTTCCTTTCAGCTCATAAACATTTTTCTCCTTAACTGTAATACTTGTAATCCCAGAATAGTAATCTGATTTGTCATTAGGCGCAAATGTTTCCATACTTGACTTCTTTCCCTTGTTTGCCATTACTTTCTTCAATCGACTAGCTCTGATAAGTATGTCTTGTAACAAGGGTAAAAATATTAGCAGGATTTGCTCAGAAGAAAGATAGAAAAATTTTTAGCACGGAAATCAAATATAAAAATTAAGATTCTTTTTTTTGTTCCAGATGATCGATACGTCGTATTCAATAGAAGTGGATACGCCGTATTAATCAGTTGAATCAATACGCTGTATTAGATAGAAAGTTGGATACGCCGTATCGAGTTATCGATCAGAACAGTGTATTAGAAACATTAAATTAAACACACAAATATACAAGCAAACAATTAAACTAACAAATATGCAAAATATACATAATATACAAGAATATACAATTTATCTAATTAACACTACTACCTAAGGCGCTCGCGATCTAATCTAATGTTAAAAAAAAATAAAATAAAAATCAAGATTAATTTTTACTCCCCGGCAGCGGCGCCAAAAACTTGATGTGGTCGTTGTGTGGTGTTATTTATGATTAGTTCAAGTTTTTAAATTTATATTTTTGTTGACTTAAACCAATAAACATCGCTTTAAACGAGGCAGTGTACCCGGTCAGTGGTAGATTCATGGTAAGTAGGGTGTCGAACACTTGAAGCGAGGTTAAATCTCTCAATTTATTTATATTTTGGTTATCTAATCTATGTTAATTCTAATCTAAGTCAAACCTATGCTAATCCAATGTTAATGTTAGTTCTATCCTAATTCCTAACAGGTAAAAAAGGGTTTAGCCTGCTGACACTTGCAGGGTTTAGTTGGTGACTATAATCAATTCAAGACACTTTAACCCACGCAAGCAAATTAACAAAAGATAAAAGAGTGGTCAAGCCTTATGATAGAAAACTATATTAGCCATCATTAATCCGATTAAAATGTTGGTTTGTTTATTCAGTGCAATGATTACTTATCTCGAACAGGCATATCATTCTTAGACTTAGGCGAGACTTCATCCTAAGACCTAGACACATTAATTCTGTCATAATTAAAGCATCTGCATAAAGCATCCTTGTTACTTGATTATAATCTATCTTAGGGATTAAAGGAATTGTGATCTTGTTAAACCCTAGCTCATAGAAACTTTATCTACTTACTGCTTAATGGCAATTTATACTCTAGTAGTCCACTTATCTAACTATCGAATGGAATCAGAACATTATTTGTTGAATTATCTAGATTCACCTACTAGTCAACATGTTCAATAAACCAAAGGCAATTTCCGTTAACTAGTTAAGCCAGAAGCGTATCCTTAGCACGATTTTAGAAGGTCAATACTTATGATCCTATGATTCTAGATGTATAAATAACTATATGGAGAGCTATCCCAACATCTAGATTACTTGGTCCGTATCACTAGATCTAGTTGAATGATATGTCGCATACAAAAGCACGTAAACAAGTATAAATTGATAAACATAAACAAGCATACAACGATAAATTAAGCAATCGAGATATAAACAAAACCAAACATTTAGATCTTCATAATAATGGCTAATACCCAAAGGTATTAGCCTTCAAACATCATAATTAATACAAGAGTAATTGTTTTAGCCAAGGTAAACTAACGAAGTTAACGATGGTACCTAAACTTGATGATTCAAAGTATTAAAAAATTACACGTTGTCTTCTATGGATTGGAATGCGTTGCAAGACCTCTTCTGCTCTTTTTCTCCTCTGAAAATCGACTTTTGTGGTTTTGGTATCGAGAATATGATTTAGCACACTTAAAACTTATTTTTGAGTTTTGTATTTGTAGGGTCTGGAAGTCGGTTCGATACGGCGTATCCAAGGGATTGGATACGATGTATTGTAGTTTCTTGGAGTAGGGACCACGTTTGATATCTTTGAGAATATTCTCATACTATATCTTCAATACGGCGTATTGACTTCTTTTGGATACTGCGTATTGATCTTCTTTCCTTTGTGGTCTTTGGTGAATGCAGGCACGTGTACGCCGTATCTTCCTTGATGGATACATCGTATTGGTTGTCATAATAGTAAATCTTCAAAATATCTTCATTTAAGCTCCAAAATGCGCCTTTCGCAAATATTCACCAACTACTCCATAATTACTGCAATTCTTAAATATAAACGATTAAGTAACAATTCTTTGCAAATATATATAAAATGGGTTAAATACATGGGATAAATGATGCTATAAAATAGACGTTATTTGATGTCATCAAACCTTCATACCTGATCTTGGTTTTCTCGTTTTAATTGATTGTTTTTTGCCATAGTACTCTTCTAATCTTATAGTTTATCACGAGTTAATACTTGATGGTCGCTTTTGATCGATTTAGGGTTAGAAACTATTCTTAGGGTTACTTTTTCAATCTTGTTGAACATTTGATTTCTCGTTTTAGGATTGCTATACATTTTATCTACTCTATTATTGATCCTTGGTCGCCTTTAGGGTTTATAATCATTTTTCTTTCTTTGAGGCGAAGAGGCTGATTTGCATAATACCTATTAATTTAGAGTTTCTTGTTATTGGTTGTGTTAGGAATCGTCTATCATCAGCTAGGGTGGTCAAAATTGTTTTACGTGGTTTAAGCTATGGTGTGAGCTGCATGGGTTCAATGGAAAAAGGATTCTTGACTGCTAAAGGGAGAGGAGTGTTTAATGAGGTTTAAGGGAGAAGCGTTAGATTCTTGTTTTTTTTCCATTAATTGATGTTAGCGGTACTGTTCATGTTTGTAACACCCTCAAATCTGAGTATACAACGGAATGTTGAATATCCAAGGGCGTTACTTTATGGATCAATAATACAAGATCTGAGAACGACTACTAAATGTGTCGTTTGAAAAAGATACATTAGATAAACAAAATATTTGTTTGTTACATAAGCCCATGGCTTCAAATTGTTCGACAATATAAATAAAGATTTCAGTTTATAACAATTGTCCCCAAAATGTATATAAAGATACCCCATAATCTTAGTGTGTTTCTTCAATTATTGACTTCAAAGTAATCACCGCACCTCGGGCATTATGACCTGAAAAACATGCTTAAAACGTCAACATAAAGTTGGTGAATTCATAGGTTTACGTGAATCAATGGTAGGACTGCAAGATTTCCAAGTGTATGATTAAGCAACACATGCAAACATCATAAAAAGTAATTACGTTTTCCTAAGCTCATGACACTGAAGCTCGACATGTAGAAGGCTATATTTGAAATAAATGCCGGTGAATGATGTTTTAACCCCCAACATCCCAAATTCGACATGGTATACGTTCGTTCCCAGTTATAGCTAATCACCCGAACGGGGATTGTCAATCCCAAATAGATCTATCTATAATATTCGCGCTCACTATCCAGTAACTGACAGTTCATGATAAAGGGCTCAGTGGGTCATCGCTACTAAGGTAAACACGTAATCATTGTATAAAATGTACACTTGCATCCAATTTGTAAAACAAAGCATGCTCTCACCCCATGGATGTCAATCATTTAAATAATTGTAAAATATGGGGCTATGAACTCACCTGAGTGAATAGTCCTATGGAAATGAAAATAGATATCTAAGTATGTATCACACCGTCAAGTACCTAAGTAAATACGGCCAGTCTTAGTCTACAAATTTAGGCTAAAGACTCAATGTATAAACTACAATAAATTCTAGCCTATATATACTGTTATCACTTGCGTGGTGGTGTACGTGTTTAATGTATTTGAAATTTGTTTGATGGCTCTTGGGAAACCTATATACCTTGTTAATAAATATTCTTATTTATTAATTCGTTATTCAAAAACTGATAACACCGAGTATATTTAGTCCGTCCCGAATTTTTTAAGTGTTTAAATAATTACTTTTTTTTCGTTACCAAATACCCTTGTGTTTATATAAATACCAAACATCACTTGGGTTTATAATTATGCTTTATTTACATTTTAAACCCTTTAGTTTCAATAATTACACTTTTAGTCCTTCCATTTTACAAGATTGTAATTTAGGTCCTTATAGTTTCATATCAGCCCCTTTAACTTTCAGAATATTCAGAACAGCCCCTAGACTTATTAAAGTCCAAAAATGACAGTTTTAGTCCCTCTAGTTTGTAATTTACACTTTTAGTCCCTTAACTTTCAAATATTGCATTTTTTTTATCCAAATTATCGTACCTACAAGTGGCATTTAGTTTTATTAAGTCCAAATATGTCCATATAAGCTGTTCCTAGCTTATAAATAGAGCTCACGAGTTATTTTGGCTTAATGGGCTTATTGGGCCCGTTTAAGGTCCAATTAATGTTTTAAAGGTCGATTTAGTTTTAAAAAGGCACCATGCTACATTAAGCTTGTTTTAGTTGGTGTAAGTTGGATAAGCTCGGGAGTGCTTATTTTTGGCTATATTCTGGCTTATTGGGCTAGCGAGCCCAATAACTCAAACCCGAAACACATTAAAGGTTTTTCTTAGCATTTTAACTTACTTTCTAAACTTGTTAAACTTTCCAAACTTGTTAAACTTTCTAAGCTACACAAATCAAATTGGCTTATTAATAAGCTTGGATGAGCTTATTTTGAGCTTATTGGGCTCGTTGGCCCAACAACCTTTACTGAGAGTTAATACCAAGGTCCATTAAGGTTTTCTTAGTTATTCCAACTTATTTTCCTTTCTTATATAGCTTATTAGGGTCTGTTTACGTTTGGCTTATTCCATAAGTAAAATAAGCCTCGTTATTGGGCTGTTTGGGCTCGATACAAACCCGATAAGGGTTCTAGGGGTTTAGGTTTGATTCCTTTAGGTCCAATAACCTTTCTAGGATTATTATAAGGCTTATAAGATGTTTAAGCTAAAATAATAAGCTCGGCCGAGCTTATTTGAGCTTATTTGAGCTTATTCGAGCTTATTGGGCTTGCTAGCCCAATAACTCTAACCCGAAGATATAAATAGTGTCTTTAAGTTCATAATAAGTTTATAATAAGCTCATTAAGCCGTGTAAGTCACGATTTTATTTAAATTTTTAAAATATTTTTATTATATAAACTGTTTATAGCTTATTATGGCGTATGGGCTCGGGCATTTTGGGACATGTCAATGGGCCATCGAGCCCCAATAAGGGTTTGGGTTGGTTTCTAGAGTATGCTAAGGCTCAAGAGAGCTTGGTAAGCACTTTAGGCTTCTAAATAAGTTTGTTGTGCTTATTGATAAGCCGTGGCCTTATGGACGTGGCCTGTTGGGCCTATTGGGCCCAATAGTGGTCGTTTAAATTTTAACAAAATAAATTATGGCCCGGTTTAAGTGCCTCTAGTGTTTTCTTAGGGACCTCGTTATTGTACACTAAGTACCTATGTGATCTCATTTTAGCATGTATCAAGATCGTGTTTATCACATGCAAACGTCCAAGTAGTTAGTGTATACATTCCTAAGCCAAACCATCAAGTTTATGTGAAAAGTTTACGTGTAGGCTTCATAAAATTCATGTGTAAGTGTTAGTATTCATGTTGGTTTCCACAGTTGCACTTAGACGAAACCGCTTAAGCCTTACCTTGTCATTAAGTCATGTTTACATGTTTCATTATACTCTAGTACCACATAAGTCGTGTACAAGTATGCATACGTGCGTATGACTAGCACGTTTCTTAATTAACATGCGTGAAATTACTCTAGTGCATCATATATATCCATACGCGACCTATAATCTAGATAATGAGGAAAACATGTATAGTACGATTGCCATAGGTTTGAATACAACTTACAAGTGGTCCTAGAGCTTGTTCCCGAGCGTGTGTGCAAAAAGAAGCTACTCCCGTGTGAGACATGACCCAAAATACTAACCCAACCTTCAAAGCTTAATGTATATTCAAACCCTAGCTTGCGTAAACCTTGAGGTCGCGTATGTAAACCATAGTGAATATATGTTGACTCAAAACAAGATGTGTGGGTGTGCTTGGGTGCGGTTTGTGGCCCGAACAAGAGAAAAGAGTATATGTGTTTATGGTTTGAGTGAGTGTGAGTTGTAAGAGTGTTAAGTGTTAAGTGTGAGTGTGTATTTATAGGCAATGAGCTAGTTTCATATTCCTAGTCTCATAAACAAACTAAACCGGTCATAACCTTGGTGGTTTTGTAGTTTTTAGTTAGTCACATATTGTATTAGCACTAACCACCTAAGTACACTCTTTAATGGCTCAATCTAAGTACAAGATTACACTAGATATGGAGATCCTATGGTTTGTGTGTATGTTTCTTTGTTTAGCCGTGGCCTAAGGTGGCTAAGAGAATCAATTTTGTTTTTGACTCCTTATCGTAATAGCCATTAGGGACATTAGGACACATCTTAATAAACTAGGGGTTGCTACAAGTACTTTTTAAGATCATGATAGGATCTTTTTAGTAGTTAATATCCAAGGGTTCGAATCAATGGTTTTATGGGTTAAACACATATTATGCGGCCTTTGTGGGTATATTTAACTTAAGAATTTAATAAATTTTGTGTTTAAGGAATAAAAGTGGGTATTGGTTTGAGTCTAGGTATGTCTAGGTATTTCCGAGGTGTATCCTAATGTATTTTATTGTGAAACGTAACCCTTTTACGTGACCAATAAAAATAAAATACGCAAAGTACATAATTATCTTCTTAATAATTATTTCTTACTTGGTTGATGTAAACCTTAATTTATTTGATGACTGTTCACATTAATTGGTTATTTCTAGTCTACGCGTTTTAGCTCAAAGGTAATATTAAAAGTAAACGCGCACCGAACCAAAATAAATAGTGACAATTATTAGGAGTCGTAAAATGACCTAAAATTGAGAAAAGTTACAGTCTCTACCCGTTAAAAGAGCTTTGTCCTCAAAGCTTAAGACCTTGTAGTGGATTACAAAGCCTAGTTTATGAAGATATGTGGGTATTTCTTTTTGAACGAATCCTCAGGTTCCTAGGTGAACTCAGGGCCGCGGCCTAGTGTTACAAGCGAACCTTATCAATGGTATCTGCTTTGCTTCAATCGTTTGATCTCCCGTTCCGTAATTTCAACGGGCTCTTCTACAAATTGGAGCTAATCGTCAACATGAATTCCTTCTAACGACATGACTAATGGTTCATCAGCGTAACATTTCTTCAGATTAGAACACATGGAAAGTATGGTGATCTTGACTCACTCTTGGGAAGTTCTAGCCTGTAGGAACTTTCCCAACTTTTTGGCTAACACCTTGAAAGGTTCCGACCTATCTTGGATGCAGAGTAGAACATGGAAACGTGTATGGTGAACTTCTGCTCAACTCCTTGAGGATAGTTGTTCTAGCCTGTAGGAAAAAACTTTCCCAACTTTGGTTAACACCTTGTAAGGTCCGACATATCTCGGGTTCAGCTTGCCCCGCTTACCGAATCGTACAACCCCTTTCCAAGGTGAGGCCTTGAGCATAACCCTATCCCCCACTTCGAAGTCCATGGGCTTTCGCTTTAAATCAGCGTAGCTCTTTTGTCGATCCTAAGCAGCTTGAATTCTCTGCTTGATTAGGACGATCTATTCTGTTGTTTCTTGGATCAATTCTGGACCAGTCAGTTGAGCTTCTCGAACTTCGGCCCAGCATACAGGTGATCAACATTTTCGGCCATAAAGTGCCTCATAGGGTGCGGCCTTTATGCTAGCGTGATAACTGTTGTTATATGAAAATTCGGCTAATGGCAAATGTTTAACCCAGCCCTTGCCAAAATCGATCACGCAAGCACGTAGCATGTCCTCGAGAGTTTGAATAGTCCTCTCGCTCTGGCCGTCGGTTTCTGGATGATACGCAGTGCTCATACTTATATCTGTACCCAAAGCTTTCTGAAATGATTTCCAGAAATTTGACGTGAATCTTCCATCACGATCACAGATGATTGAAACAGGTATTCCGTGTCTTGCTACTATCCTGTTCAGGTACAACCTTGCCAACTTGTCTAAAGTTCAAAATCTTCCAGATCTCGAAATTCCACCAGAAAATGCTTACATCATCTTGGAAACAGACGGATGCATGGAAGGATGGGGAGGAATAGTCAAATGGAAAAAGAGCAAAGGAGATTCAAGAAGTTCAGAAAAAAATTGCGCCTATGCAAGTGGCAAATTCTCAACACCTCACTCCCAAATTGCTGTGAAATCCAAACGCATGCATCAACACTCTAAAAAGGTTAAAAATTTACTACCTTGAAAACAGGAGGTCACCTGAAGAACAGATTGTCAAGCCATTATTAGTTTTTATAATAAAACTAATAGCAATAAATCCTCAAGGGTTACGTGGATCAAGTTTGCAGATGCAGTTACAGGAACAGGCGTCAAAATTAATATAGAACACATAGAAAGAAAACATAACACCCTTGTTGATTCTCTCTCAAGACTTGTTAACCTTTGTTTTGCAGAATGCACAAGAGAAATGAAGCAATTAGCAGCAGCAGCTCTTTACTCAGTGGAAGAAGTTCTACAGTCGCCCAATGCCTTTCAGAAGAATATGAAGATCACTTGCGAAGAAATCTTAAAGATTTCCAACCACTTCCAAGAATCTTCACAAAAGCTATCTTTACACATGAAGAACCAGGAGCACTATACAGATATTATCAGCTCAAGGCCAACCAAATTCCAATCAGAATGGATAAATCTAATGCATGGAGATCAGTCGCCCAAGACATTGAACTTTCAGCAGCAAAAGAAGCAGTCAAAGCCATGCGAAGTCTACAAGCAATCATACAATGCAAAGCCCAAATCTGTTTTGGAATGTCAACAAAAGACAACCACTGGTCTGACCAGAGAGAATACGTCGGAATTCAAAACAAAGAAGCAAGAAGAATCCTCATTAAACTGGAAGCCCTTGCCCAACGAATGGGCCGCAACAACATCTAAGCCCAAAGAAGTCCAGACTAATAACCTAGAAGATAACATGTTCCGCTACAACAGGAAATGATTTCTAGAAGATGACAACAGCAGTGACGATTCATTTTTTATTGTGGACCCGGGATGGGATGATTATTGCTTACAAGAGTTAAAAATGAATCGTCTCGTTCCTTGTGACGATTCATTTTTTATTGTGGACCCGGGATGGGATGATTATTGCTTACAAGAGTTAAAAATGAATCGTCCCGTTCCTTGTTGTCCAGAAGCTCGGAGGGCCCGCATGTGACAAAATTCCACAAAAGACCGCAAAGCCCCACCTACCTATGTTTAATTATTATACTTTAATTTTAAGTCATGAGTCTGTAATCTAAATAATAATGGCTCGAATATTCCCTGACATATGCCATGGTTTATTCTTTTATGCTTTAGCATATGCCATATGCTAAAAGCATATTCCTATGTGAGTAGCCTATAAAAAGCACTTGTATATGTTTGTATGAATCATCAAAAAACCACTACCATTACTACCATCGCCACCATTGTAATCAAGCTTTCGTAGTGTTTTAATAAAAAGGTGTGTTTTAAGTAATACTTGTACTTTAAAGTTTTAGTTTTTGAGCTTTGGTACAAGATAAAAATTCCTGGTAACGTAATTTTCATCTATAGCTCATAGAGACTTTACCAACTTACCGTTTAATGGCGATTTATACACTAGGAGTCTACTTGTCCAACTATCCAATGAAATCAGAACGTTATTTGTTGAATTATCTAGGTTCACCTTCTAGTCAACACGATCAATAAACCATTGGCAATATCCAATTAACTAGTTAAGCCCGAAGCGTATCCTAGACACAGATTTAGAAGGACAATATTTGTGAGCCTATGATTCTAGATGTATAAATTACTATATGGAGAGCTATCCAGACTCTAGATTTACTAGGTCCGTATCACTAGATCCAGTTGAATGATAGGTCACATACAAAAGCGCGTAAACAAGTATAAATTGATAAACATAAACAAGCATTCAACGATAAATCAAGAAATCGAGATAAACAAATACCAAACATTCAGATCTTCATAATAATGGCTAATACCCGAAGGTATTAGCCTTCAAACGTCATAATAAATACAAAAGCAATTATTTAGCCAAGGTAAACTAACCGAGTTAACGAATGATACCAAAAACTAAACGATTACTAAAGTATATGGAATTACACGTTGTCTCCTATGGAATTGATAACGTTGCTCGACCTCTTCTGCTCTTTTTCTCCTCTAAAAATCAACTTTTATGGTTTAGGTATCGAGAATATGATTTAGCACACTAAAAACTCATTTTTGAGTTTTCTATTTATAAGGTCTGGAAGTCGGTTGGATACGGCGTATCCAAGTGTTGGATACGGCGTATTGGGGATTTCTTGGAGTAGGGACCACGCTTGATATCTTCCAGAATATTATATTGATTCCATACTTTGAATACGGCGTATTGAGTCTCTCTGGATACGGCGTATTGAGCTTATTCCTCTGTGGTCTTTGGTGAGTGCAGGCACGGATACGCCGTATCTTCCTTGATGGATACGGCGCATTGAGTTTTAGAATAGTAATCTTTAAAATATCTTCGTTTAAGCTCCAGAATGCGCACCTTTTGCTATCTTTCACCAATTACTTCATAATTATTGCAATTCTAAAATATAAACGATTAAGTAACAATTCTTTGCAATAACTATACAAAATGGGTTAATAACATGGGATAAATGATGCTATAAAATAGACGTTATTTGATGTCATCAATACATTTGGTTTCCTTGCACCGGAGGCGATGGAGCCACTCAGCCGAGTTCAACTGGTTATGCACAGCAATGTTATGACACCTAGATCTACGGATGCGGTTTTTAAACGTATTGGCTTTGCAATCAAAAAAGGGCTAGCGGCACAGCTTGTTACCCGCTTGCCTTTCACCACTATGTAAATTATTATTAAAAATTATATATCAAAATTTGGTACATTTTTTTTATTATGTTTTAGGGTCCGTTTGGTTTGTAGATGGGTTTAGGATTATGATTAGGATTTGGATTTGTATTTGGATTTGAATTTGGATTTGAATTTGAATTTAATGTAAGAGAGAGAGTATATATTTTTAAATATATTAATAATCACTTGATGTGAAATAAAATATTTTTTTATGTCAAAATATGAATTAAAACTATTGTTAAACTACAAATAGTAGAAGAGACAAAAGTAAAAAAAAGAATGTGTCCCACAATAATACAAAAAACCTACCCGACCTCCCTACATGTGACACAGTGCACATTTGAAGGCATGAGACCCGGCTTTTTGGTTTAACATTTCAACCAAACACCTTTTAAGTGTCACATCAAATGGAAACCTAGCTTAAAGTAGGCAACCAAACGGACCCTTATTTGTTAAAAAATCCCTTCCGACGGGTTTGGCTTAGTTTTTAAGTTGAAATTGATTGATTATGTTGTTGCGGCAATGTAATTTGAAATCATTTTTGAAATATTTTAAAAAGATTGTACAACAGAACCAATGTTTTGAAAACCAGGTCTTTAATCGACCCGGTCGAGTCACCGGGTCACCGGGTTACCGGTTCAACCGGTTGGATCGCCGGGTCAACCCGGTCTTCCAAAACAAAAAAATAAAAAATATATTTGCAAAGATTAGAAAAAACTGTGTATATAAATCATGAAATATTTCATATATTAAGCATAAAAACTATTTATTAACAAATATAACATGTAAAAATAAAATTACGTCGCAAATATATACAATAAACATGCTTTATTTAGAAAAAAAACGAAAAAATCGAAACCCGGCCGGGTCTCGTGAACCGGGTTGACCCGGGTCACTCCAAACTCGGCGGGTCTAACCGGGTTTCGAAAATATGAAACCCGGTTTAATATGACCCGTTTTTTCGATCGGAACCGGTTCAATCGGTTGATCCGGCCGGGTCGAACCGGGTTTCAAAACACTGAACAGAACTACTATGACTAGGCCAGTGTGATTAGATCTGCCCATAAAACAAAACTAATGTTTGGCCGATGTTATTGTAAATAACAATGGAAGCATAAGCTCCAAAAGCGTAGACGAAACAATATGAATCAAAGCTGTCAAACTCGCGAGTTTACACGTAAGATCGTACGATCTTACGTGTCCACCTGATAAAATCGTGTAGGATCGGTG
>BQNB010077789.1:0-28200 GCA_026074375.1 Tanacetum coccineum | reverse complement strand
CTAACTAGATTTAAACGCTAATATCAACAATTTCCACCTTATTGGAAAGATTATTTAACAGGCACCAAGTATCTTCATACAATACTTGAATTTCGAACCTAAACCACATTTGTGAATGCGTCAGCTGCATTATCTTTCGTTCCTATTTTTGCCACTTCTATCTCTTTAGACTCCATGATCTCCCTGATGAAGTGATACCTCACGGTGATATTCTTTGTCCTCTCATGAAACATTGCATTTTTTGGGAGATGAACTGCCCCTTGATTATCACAATTCACAACCACTGACCTCAGGTTTACTCCCAACTCAATTTAGTAGGCCTTTAACCCAAACGCTTTCCTTTACGGCTTCTATAAGCGTCATATACTTCGCCTAGGTAGTAGATAATGCAACAACATGTTGTAGAGTGGCTTTCCAACTCACAACACAGCCATGTACCATATACAGATGGTATCTGATTATCAGCCTACCTTTGTCACAGTCTTAAGCATAATCAACATTCACGAAACCGTCAACATCTACGTGTTTTCCTTGATCTCTACCATATATTAGACCCACATTAGGAGTGCCCATTTGATACCTCAAAGTCCCCGTCACTGCTTCCCAATGGTTCTTCCATGGATTCGCCAAGTATCTGCTTACAATACTAAGAGCATATGCAATATCCAATCTAGTACATACCATAAAGTGCATGAAACTACCTACAACATTCACATTTGGGACGTTACTCGTTCTTTTCGCATCTTAGTCACTCGACGGACAATCGTTCAAAGATACCTTGAAATGTGCTCACAATGACAAACATGCCAATTTGCCATTATCTACTCTGAAGTTATTCGGAATTTTCTGCACGTATCCTGACTGAGACAGATATATGCACACACCTGGTGCAAACTCCTTTAGGTAAACACAATTGTTGTGTAGGAACAATTTGCAATAACTATATCGTCACTATAGATTTTCTAGGAACTATATTATCACTATAACTTATAGGATTTGCAATAATCAGATGCTCGTATTGAGTTAACGGCTTGACATGTGTACATTAGATGTTCGGTTACAAATTTGCGATATAAAAGCTACAGTTTTCTTCCAACTAATTATTCTCTTTGATTTGCACAAGATAGCATTTTTGTTCTTTTTTTCAAATTTTCCAAAGTGAAGGAAGCTATCTTTTTTTTTGCACTTGTAATTCCAAGATGAATAAGATGTTTTGACATTTTGCTTCACTTGAAACCTCCTCAAACAAATTAAACAGAAGCTACATTTTGCTTACCATGTCGTAAATGTTTGATTGATACGGTAGTGAAAGATTCGTGATTAAATCATATATAGAATGATAAAATAAGTCAATTGTAACATTCATGTGATGGATTAATGGTGATTGTGGAAGTGATCAACGTCGACATAACTAAAGAGTGAGACGGTATAAATAACAACTCATATTAGAGCACGGGGTATGGTGTTGAGCTGTGGCTCAAGCCGTGGGAAAAAGTGGTGCCACATTATCACTTTTTTTTCATAACACCAAAACACCTCATAACACGAAAAACACACTCCTTAGTCAACACCACAATTTTTGGTGTTATGGTGACCCCACATTTAACAAAAAGTAAAAAAATATATATATATACACGAAAACGCGAGACACAGTAAAGTGTCTCGCGCCGTCGTGTGGCGTTTCCCGGACCATTTGGGCTGGGGATGTCGGCGCCAAGCACGAAAACGCCATGCGGGGTGTGGGTTTGGCGTTTTGAGGTTGCGTTTTCGAGAAAAACTTGAGCCACGGCTCACCATACCCTGTGCTCTTAGGGTAGAAAACAGTTGCGTTAAAAACTGCATAAGGGCAATAATAATCCATAAACAATAATCTTGTGTGTATAAATCAAATTATTATGTGTACATATCAATTGGCTCTACAAATTGAGTGCATAAAAATCACTATTAACCCCAATTATTGTAACTGTAACACGGTATCATTTATTTGTTGCAATCTTGAAAGTAAATTTATGCTAATTTTAATACTCGTGCACGCACGGAGTTTATACAATATATTTTAATTAAGTGTTAATTTTGCAAGTGTCGTTATTTTTTCGTGTTTGCCCATTGAAGGTATTGTTTACTATTATTTCAATAATTGTGAATGCGGATTTCTCTTAATTTAAAGAATTGTAGCAGTTATAATAAATGTTTCTTACCATATTAAACAAAGAACGTTAAACCCCATGTTTTTAATGACATTGTTGTGTGTTAATAATAATTTATCCGTATTAAAACTCGTGTACGCATGTGATAAACTTATAAAATGGAATAACAATGAGTCTTTATTGAACGCATATAGTAAAAATAAATTTTTTTAAAGATATTCTTACTTAAAACTCATAAAGAGGAAAAACATGAGTTGTTCGTATACGTACAACATCGTTTATTTATCTATATACACAATAATTCGTGTTTTCATTTTGATATTAATAATCTTGTGCATATATATGTTGTATTTTTAAAATATAAAGCTTAGGGATACAAAGTCTAAGGGGTTATTTGTTTATTTTTTAAAGTTATTAAAAAACATGAAAATTTATAAATTTATATTTAACTCCATGTTATTTATTTAAAATTCAATCACTAAAATTTTATTAATTAGCAATGTTGTAAAAATCGCTCGGCGGTCACCACCGCCAAGCGATAAATCGGTCTTGGCGGCGATATATCGGTTTCTCGGCGGAGACCCTAAATTATAAAGGAATTTTAAAAATATATATATATATACACATTTTTATTAAATTTAATAGTTTTTCAAACTTTTTTAGTTATATATGTTGCATATTATGTCTGCTATGGTTGTTTATAATTTTTTTTTTGAAAGGCTAAAAATTATATTGAACCAGGCTCCAAATGAGAGCCAAAAAGGAAACAAGAATCCAAGAACACCAGCAACAAAAGGCTACTGAAACAAAACCAAGAACCAAGAACAGTAGCAACAAAAAGCTACTGAGAAAGCCACGAGGGGCATCAAACAAGAAACAAGAAGACCTTAAGCGCTAGAAAGAATGTCATATGGTCTTGATATCCATTGGTTCCAGTTTGCAGCAGCCAAATTTGGATATTTTCCCCTTCATTCAAAAGACCTCCAAACTTTGGATTTCTGCAAGACTAAATTTGGCTGCTATGGTTGTTTATAATTAAAGCCCAATAAGTTATTAAAGGCCCATCAAGTTATTGGCAAAAAAAAAAACACTTTAAAACCATCTAAGGGGGTGTTTGGCTAAGCTTATGAATTGAGCTTATGCTTATATTATAAAAGCCGCTTATGGCTTATATATCATGAGCTCATAAGCCCTTGCTAAGTGTTTAGTTTAGCTTATACAATAAATAAGTTAAAATGACAAAAAAGTACATAAAAATAAAATGGGTGTAATTATTAAATGAGAGTATAAGTCTTTTTATAATATATTCTTATATAAGCCCACCTCTCCTTATATAAGCCACAAAGTTTGGGCTTACCATAACCCCCTTATATAAGCTCATAAGCCCAGTCATATAAGTTTAGCCAAACACTTAGTTTCGGCTTATTTAACACATATAAGCTAATAAGCTCATAAGCCCATCATATAAGCTTAGCCAAACACCCCCTAACTTTTTAGGGTTAGGTTAAAAGTGAAAATGCAGCCTCTATTTTCTCATTTCACCTTCTCCTTCCTCTTTTACATCTTCTCCATCGGAAAACACCACAATAAGCAGAAAATCTAACCACAACAAATCGGCCGATTTGTTGACCGACGTTGACCTAGGCGGCCGATTTGACCGATTTGACCCGCCTAGGCGGTCCGTTGACCGATTTTGACCAAAACGCCAAGCTTGGCCGAGATATCATGGCGGTAGACCACCGCCAAGCGATATATCACTGATATATCGGCCGCCATGACCGATTTTTACAACATTGTTAATTAGCTCTTCTTTAAAGTTTTTGTTTTCAGACACATATTTTTATGTATTTTTTTTCTCCACCAAATTCTTCCACCCAAATTTTCAATTTTGACCAAATTAAATTCAATTTTGACTAAATTTTCACCAATCAAATCTCATAGAAAACTCTGAAATGATGTAATTCTTTCTATCATATAAAAGATTTGTTATCATCATCTTTGAAAGTTAATTACAAATATGTAATGTAACAATTTGACAAGTCCACCAGGATTGACAAGTAATACTCAGGCTTGATTGCAAATAATGATTAGAATGTAAATGCAACAATTTGAGAAATCTGATTTTGAGTTGAGTAATGAATTTTGTTATAAAATTATATAAAACTCGAGAGAAAACTGATTAAATAAGAAGTGAATGAAAATCCAATAACACAATGACCATTGCCGTAGTTAATGAAATGTATGACTTATTTCATAGCTTAATACCATAGCAAAAGGACCATTTTTTTGCGATTTAATGCCGCATAACCTAAACCTTGAACTTGAAAACATTATATATCACACTGCTTCTAAGTTCTAACTGTTATAAGTTCGTCCTACTCGTCTACTGCAAGTTTGCTCATGCAAATTACAAGATACTACGGAACCCATATGTCAAAAGAAAAACAATCTTAAAAGAACTGTTAAAAACTGTGTATTACCTCTTAACAGCAATCTTTCTGGGACTTTGTAATAGAATCCTTGGTTTGTATTACTGTACCTTCTTTTCAACTGTTGCAGTACCTCGCTTAAGAGCTCTATCATGGTTGAGCATCGAACTAACACTCTCGACCACCAAGATAATCTACGCAATTGAAATAATAGAGAAACTTAGAAGGTGTTTTATAATCAACGGCAAAGAATAAGTTTATAATTTTATATCATCCTTCGATGTCCGGCTAAAAGCTTTGCAAATTTTCTTTTTTCTCAATCAATTTTATAAGCTGTAGTCCACAGGATCGTTTATTTTGTCAGTGCTAGAGGGCGATTAGAATATTTGTACAACTCAAACCACTATCATCGTTTTCTATAAAGATGGTAGTGGATATATGATATACAGCTTGAAAGCACGGATACTGAAAGTCAAATCACAAACATTGACCAACCTGAAAGCAAGCATAAGCCATAGCAGTAGCAAAGTAGAAGTTCGCATTTCCGGTTCCCTGCAAATGCCAAAGTTCGAAATATAATCAAGTTATAGTGCAAGTAAGCAAACCAATTGTTAAGACATTAGCAACATCCGTACCCTCCATATCCACAGGTTGTGCATCACAGGGCTGAGAAGTAAAGTCCCGAGATACCCAGAGAAAAGGAAAAACGAGAATTGCATATCTGCCACAAATATAGATTATAAATTAATAAATAAGCTTATGGTGTAGAAGCTTAAAAAGTACTGTAATAGCATGGTGTCGAATAAGTGTTTCAATCAGTTACCAGCTAGTGCATTTACAAAGAGAGCCAGCAAACCCAAGTAAAGAGCCGAATCTCCAACCTGTCAGTTCAATCAAACAATTGATCACAATGCCAATATGTTCAGTGAGAACTATATGAGGTGAGAATATGTGCGGTCAGGTAATTTTAGTGCGGGCCGGGTCTTTTGTCCAATTTTTAATAAAATTTAACAAATAACTAGAGTGTCAAAAGAATAAATTACAGAACTCTACTATTTTAAAAATACTCATTTTTTATGAATAAAATTGTTTAGGAGGTTTTATGCATCACTAATACACTTGGAGCAACTTTTGACCCATCCAACCCATTTGACCACTTTTTTTAACCCTTTGAAGATAAAACAAAACCCAAATCGATCCATTTATAAGTAAATGGTTCAAAAATGCCACCATTATTCCAACAAAGCACATATCAGATGTAACGAGTGTGTGTTTCATTATAAAACAGTAATATGCATATATGTAATAATAGCATGTCAGAAGATACTAAAGAACTTACTGAAGGATACGACTTTAGGATTGAAACGATGGCAATGTAGACAAATGCCAGAAAGCAAGGTCGGTGGTATAGCCGTATAGCAAGTGGTAATACCATGAAGAAGATGTTTATATGAAATACTATCAGGAAGAAGTTTCTGAAAAAATCAAAAACTTCTGCAAAGAAGTACCTGTATCCACACATAAAAAAATTGGATGAATTTTAATTATATGATTTAGTCCATGAACATTAACCACCACAAGGATATATGTACTCACCACATGACACCAATGTTTGGAGATAAATCTTCTACACTGAGAATAAACCCATACGTTCTGCAAGTAGGAATTCATATTAAAGAATATATGTCAACAAAAGGATGGTAAGTTTTAACATCAAGAGAGATTCTAGGTTGCACCTTTTAAACATTTCCCCAAGACCGCTGTACTCTTTTAGTGAAATGGCACATAGGATTAGCACATACAATGCCCAAGCGGAAGCCCACAAAAAGAAAACAACAACTCGTCTCCATGAAAAAGTTCTCACATTTAGTGGTAGGTTTGTGGTTTCTTTGTGATCATCACCATTTGTCTGTTGCAGAAATAATTTCTTTGGTGGTGAATCGAGACCAGAACCTATTAAGAGAACGACCTGAAACAGAAAATGCAAAAAGTTACATGCATATGTTGAAGATCGATGTACTAAAGGAAGAGAAAAGGCATAAGTATGGGCATACTGGTATGACTAGAATAACAGGATAGAGGGACAAATGAGATGCAACCACCCATCCAAATGCAGCCAGTGGAGCCAGTCCTGTTAAGTAACAATTAAGAGAGTCAATGGGATCTGTCAGTATGCTGGATTCATTCTGTTTATTATATGAGAAGTGGTAAAATGATCAGGTTGGCTAACGGTTAGAAATTGGCCATTTCTACAAAGGGTCGGGTCGGTTTGGACCGACCCAGAAACACCTTATTACAACAACAAACCCAATCCCGCCGAAGCAGGGCAAGGGCCAGAAACACCTTATTGTATTACTTTTAATTAAAAAACAGATTCACCCATTGGACTTCTTTAAGGCAAAGAACATGATGCCACTTCTAAGGATATAAAATTAATTGTGAATAGGAAAAGGCAGACAAGATCTTACTCCTGCAAGCCCCGTATAAAGACAAAACAATCATAAGATTTTCAACCGGGGCTGTTGAATATCCCAGACAGGTGATGATGGTCAACGGATTCCATAAGTACACAAGAGCCGCAATATCACCAGACGCATAACTTTCTACATAATACGAAGTTCATCAGCTTTATTTGCATAAAAGACATTTTTAAATTAACAGAGTGACAGGAAAACCTGAAAACTTTGACAGTCCACCAGCTCCTATTAACTTCAAACTCTGGATATCGGCCGCTTGAAGAAGCTGACCAATTGCACGAATAAGCATTGCAGTGATGAAATCTGCCAAGACAAATGCCAGACTGTATCCAAGATATGTTGTATATCAGCTATGTAAAATTAAACCAGTAGAATTAACAAAAATAAGTGCTCAATATATAACTATGCAAAAAATAAGCATGAAGCACTTGAAGGTTTGAAATCCACAGTGTCAGTGGTGAAATGACCATCTTTCTCAACTTTTCACTTGTTATCATAGAATTAGCCACCTTAACCACCATAGAGCGATTTAAACTTATACAAAGATCTACACATTTATGACCACTTTCATTTGGTATTATTAAATCATACATGATAAAACTTTCACCTAAACTGCTAAAAGACCTCTATGATCCAGTTTCATCAAAATTCACACCCTTTACGTATCCTTTTATTTAGGGGTGAGCATCGGGTCGAACCGAATTAAACCGAAACCGAATAAGGAAAATTTGGCAACCGATAACCGAACCGAATATACAATATAAAAACCGAAACCGAACCGAATAAGGTCGGTTCGGTTCGAATAAGTGTGTTCGAGCCGAATAAGGGTATTTTGACCCGAACCGAACCGATTAAAACCGAAATAAATATACAAAACCGAACCGAATAAGGTCGGTTCGGTTTGGTTTCGGATCGTTTCGGTCGGTTCGTCGGTGCGGGTCGGTTTTCTGGTGGGTTTGCTCAGCCTTACTTTTATTGCTGTTTCGTCTATGCTTAATATGTAAATGCCATTTAAGAAATTTAAGAATTTCCGCATACTATCCTATATTGGGTCTCCAGTCACATATTGAATTTAATATTTCATTTACCAATTGTTCCTACATGCTGAATATTGGTAATAACCATATGCCTTCAGGAAATTAATAGGAGCTATTACACCATTGTAAGGCCCATTTAAACCCCTCCAAATCCAAACACTTTATTCAAAATGAAATTTGGCACACATTTGAGCCTTCATCTCATCAACAAGAATACTATACCAGCAACAAACATGCATAATATATGGTACACAACAACACACCCTCCTAATCTTCCATTTTATTTTGACTTCACTTGCAAAGGAAAATAAGACAGGATAGGTATTTTACCCGCATAAAAGATTACTTGGCTGTTCTTCACCTCTGCAGACACACAAATAAACAATTATCAGTAACATCAATGTCATATAATACCACAAGCACAATACCGCTCATCCAAGTAAAGATAGTCCAGCACCTAACTCAGATACAAATTAATGGAAACTAGAAATCCAGGTGTGCATTTTAAAACCAAACACACTATATGTTGATCATTATATTTTCTATATGGTTTTTACGAAGAAAAACACAAAAATGCATATAACTGAAAAATAACTATAATGCTACATTCTACACACATAACATCAAAAGCTACTAACTGCACACACCAGACATTGTCATTTCGTTTCGTATTCGTGATAACGGACTAACTTTCTAATGTGATAAACTGCCTTAAACTCTATGAACAACACTACAAATAGCTTACCCTCGATGCAAGCTTTGTGTAATACTAGTTTGAACTTAGATCGTGATATATACAATATATATATACATTTTATCACATCCAAATAGATATCACTGAAAACGCCATAAGCTTATTTACCTGTTAACAGTAAGCGGCCCAAGAATCGATACCAAAAGGGGAGATCCATGGTACATCGAACCTGCAAACATGCAAACTCAATAAATCATTAAAGCTAAACTCATACACACACAATCAAAAGCGTGTGAATACGAACCAGCATACGGTGACACCGAAGCCTGCTTCAGCCAATAACCTTCCGCAACTGCAATATTAACACATACAGACCTAAATTACTCAATTATCTCAGCAAGTTAACAGAAACTGATAAGTGAGTGAGTGTGTGAGAGTTAGTATTCACTGACTCAGTTTTAGTGCGAGTGTATGTCAAAGACTGTTTTAACGAATAACCTACCACAACTGAACCAACATTGACACATATTACTTAAATAATTCAATTACTGTGTGTGTGTGTGTGTGGAGTGACAACTGAATCATTTCAATAAATAACAAAAATTGAATCGAGTGTGTGACTGTTTTAACCTTTAATGTATAACCTTCTGCATGTGTAAGTGATCAGTGAATCGATTTAATAGATAACATAAATAGAAGCGCGTTTGTGCAAGTGTGTGTGCCGAAAACTGTTTTACCAAATAGCCTTCAGCGACCGTAACAACAACAACAACACATATAGACCTTAATTACTCAATTGATCCAATATGTAACAGAGCGTAAGTGTGTATTTGTACGATTACTAAATCATTTTACTAATAGATAACAGACATTGACGCGCGTGGCGCGTGTATGTCAGTTCTAAGTTCTAACCAATAACCTTTTGCAACTACAACAACAGCATAGATAGACCTAACAGGTTTAAACATGCGGCATGTGTGTTAGTGATCCATTGAATAGATAACAGATATCAAAGTGAGTGCTAGTGTGTGTAGCGAAGACAGTTTAACCTTCCGCAACTGCAGCAACAACATACATGTGTTCATGTGCGCGTTTGTGTGTGTTACGCAACTGGAACAATATCATCAAAGTATACAGACCTCAATTACTCAACTGATCTAACAGATAACAGAAGATATCACGAGTACGTATAAGTGAGTGTTTCTGTGTTATGTGTTAGCGATTAGTAAATCAATTTGATTCGGAAGATAACAGAAATCGAAGCGCGTGTGTGCATTAAGCAACTGCAACAATATCAGCATATGCAGACCTAAATTACTCAATTATTTCAACTAATGACTAAAAATAGTGATTACTAAATCATTTAAATAAATAACAGAAAACTGAAGCGTGTGAGAATGAGTAAACTTACGTCGACGAAGGCTAGTGATGGGAGTAGAGACTTCAGGGCGTGAGGAGAAGTTGAGAGTGTTTGGGAAATAGACAATGAGAATGAGTCTGAGTATAATTGAAGCTAATGCGGAGGTCCAGAACCATGGCTGCTGATGATGATGTTTCGTCTTCACCGTCGTTGTCTCCGGTGAGGGTTTCGTCATTTCCGATCGGAGACTGGCGGACTGGTGATGGGATTGGTTGTTTTTCGTTTTTCTAGTGGAACGGTGTCGTTTTGAGGTAGTAGATAAACGGGGTGTTTGGTTACCGCTGTAGAGTAGGTATATTATGAGGGTGTTTGTTTCGGCTTATATGTGGGCTTACGAGCTTATTTGATTTCGGCTTATATAACACAAGTCTCAATTTTTTGACTTATTTTGTGATTTATGGGCTTATATAAGTTTATTATATCGTAATAAATTTATATAAGCCTAAAAGTGTCAAAATAAACCGGAAAATTGGGGCTTATGTTATATAAGCGGAAATCAAATAAGCTCGTAAGCCCGCATATAAGTTGAAACAAACACACCCTATACAGTGTTTATATTTTGGTTTGTGCGAGAGATCTTTTTTTAACAATATCGCTAAGCAGAGTCTTGAAAACCGGACTGGACCGATCAAAATTGGACCGGACAAAAAGCTGATTTGGCTTAGAACATCCAACCGAGGACCAAGCCAAAATGTTTGGTTCATGTCCAGATCGGTCTGGTCCAATCCAATAAAGCATAATGTTCAGTTTTGCGTAAGACCGAACCGGACCGAGGACCGAAAATGATTAAAAGGGTGGACCGGTGATGTTAGTTGCTCAAAGTTAGTCTTAACAACCATTACACGTGACAATCATTTCGAGGTCGGTTTTCATGAAAGTTGACTGGTCAAACTACTCCAACAGCATTTCCCGCCTAAATTGTCTTTAAATAGCTTTCCATTTTCATTAGTTCATCTTATCTTGAATTTTGTAATATCTTTTTCTAAACTCTCTGTAATCTCTCAACTACATCAATCACATAACAATCATTTCATTAATTCACAATTTCGAATCATGTTCTTGATCTTTGATTCCAAGTTGTGTAATTAGTCCTAACAAACATATCTCTGTTATAATCAGTTTGTTACAATTGATATCAAAGCTCTTTCCTGGCAAAAAAAAAGCTCAAATCCGCCATCAATTCTGTTACAAATTGTTAGGAAGTTGTCAATTCAGTTACAACAAAATTCAGTTACAAATTGTTGAAAAATGGTGGGAACAAGAGGTACTTTGGTGAATACTGGTACAAGTGGTAATGCAGTTGGTGCTAATCATGAAGGTACCAGTGGTGGTTTGGATGCATAGACTAAGGAATTCATCAAATAGCTTATTGATTCAGTAATGGCATGTATACAAAACACTTTACAAACTGTATTAGTTCAAAAAGATTATTTGAAACATGATGTGGGTCGTATTAAGAATGGGGAAGGTTCTAGTACTAGTGGTAATAAGGAATTTCAGTTTGGAAGAATCACTAAGCTAGAATTCCCTAAGTTTCATGGCATTGATGTTAAGAGTTGGTTGTATAGAAGCCAACAGTTCTTTAGTGTAGATCATGTAGATGATACTGATAAGGTGTATGCTATTAGTCTATTTTTTTGTGGTATGCCTCATATCAATTTCTTTGCCTGCAAGGATGTTCAAACCTAAGTCCCTTTCTGATACTGCTAGTCTGTGTAAGCTACAAAAAGTTACTATAGCTGCACACAAAGCTAGACAAAGTCCAATCTTACCCCTACCCAAGCCAAACACTGTGGGTGGAAGTTTTGGAAATATGGGAGGGTACGTAGCACCAAGAAATCAAACAACTACTATGGCTTTGCCTGCTAATAAGACTAATGTTGTAAACCCTGCTAGAAAGTACTTGTCACAAAAGGAATTTGATAATAAAGGGCCAAGGGACTGTGTTTTCACTATGATAAAAAGTTTGTACCTGGTCACAAGTGTAGTGGTCAAGCTTTTGCTTTAGAATTAATCATTTATCCTGACCTCCAAATGGAGATGTGTTTCATAGAAGGGAATGGGGAGGAGTTTGTTTTGCCTGAAGTGATTGGTGAGAATGATACTCCTCAAATATCTCTTAATGCCTTAACTGGTTTAACCAGTTATAGGACAATGAGAGTAATTGGTCATTTTGGGAAAAAAAAGATACATATACTCGTTGATTCAGGAATCACTCATAATTTTTTGGATGTATTCATGGCCAAAAAGTTAGGGTGCAAAATACATGAAATTGATCCTTTACAAGTCAGTGTTGCTGATGGGAACAAAATAACCAGTAATAACATGTGTCAAAAGTTCAGTTGGATGCTCAACGAGGAGAAATTTTGTACTGATGTCATGTTGCTACCTTTAGGAGGTTGTGAAATGGTCTTAGGAGTGCAGTGGTTAGCTACTTTGGGTGACATTATGTGGAATCTCACCTCTTTTAAGATGCAGTTTGAGTATGAAGGTAGATTTGTGGCTTTGAGAGGAACTACTAAGTCTCTTATGCAATGGTTTTCTAGCAAACAGTTGACCAAACATGTGACTCAGAAGTTTGTCAATCTGTCCTTAATGAGTCTTTGTGTGCCTACAACCTCTACAATGTCTTTGAATGTAACTCATCAGTCTGTGTTAGAAGTAAAAGATAAGGAAGCATTAGATGACTTATTAAGGGAGTTTGAGGATGTGTTTGCTCTGCCTACTTCCTTGCCTCCACAAAGACAACAAGATCACATAATTCCTCTCAAAGACGATGTTACTCCTGTCAATATTAGATCTTATAAGCACCCACTAAGTCAGAAGGATGCTATAGAGTCTATGGTACAGGAATTATTGGATTCCAAGGTGATCAGACCAAGCAATAGCCCTTTCTCATCTCCTGTTGTAATGGTTAAAAAGAAAGATGGCACTTGGAGGATGTGCATTGACTATAGACAGCTTAATAAGTTGACTATTAAAGATAAATTCCCTATTCCCTTGATTGAAGAGTTGATTGATAAACTTCATGGGTCAAAAGTGTTTTCAAAACTATATATGAGGTCAGGATATCACCAAATCAGGATGGATGAGAAAGACATCCCTAAACCGGCATTTAGAACTCATGAGAGGCATTATGAGTTCATGGTGATGCCATTTGGCCTTACAAATGCTCCTTCTACTTTTATAATCCTTAATGAACCAAGTATTCAAGCCTTGCTTAAGAAAGTTTACTCTGGTGTTTTTTGATGACATTTTGATTTATAATGCTAGTGTGGAGGATCATTTGTCATAGTTGAGATCCATATTGATAGTTATGAGGGAAAATAGTCTCTATGCAAAGAAGAGTAAATGTGTGTTTGGGACTGCACAAGTTGAATATCTAGGACATGTAATTTCAGATCAACGAGTGGCCACAGACCCTGCTAAGGTATCTACAATGATCGATTGGCCAATCCCCACTACTCTTAAGCAGTTAAGAGGTTTTACTGGGTTGACTGGTTATTATAGAAGGTTCATAAAGAATTATGCAGTTATTGCTCAGCCCTTGACTGCATTGCTAAAAAAGAATGCATTTCAATGGACTGAACAAGCTACACAGTCTTTTCAAGCTTTGAAGATGGCAATGATTAAGGCACCAGTTCTGAAATTACCCAATTTTAAAGAGCTCTTTGTTGTGTAAACTGATGCTTCAGGTATAGGAATTGGGGTTGTGTTACAACAAGAAGGCCATCTTGTGGCTTATCTTAGTAAAACATTATCTCCAAAACACCATGCATTATCAGCCTATGAGAAGGAGCTATTAGCAGTGATTATGGCTTTGCACAGATGGAGGGGTTACTTATTGGATAGGCATTTCCAAATTAAGACTGACTACTTCCGCCTTAAGTACTTTTTGGATCAAAGATTACCACTCCCTTTTAATCTAAGTGGTTACCAAAACTGTTGGGTTTGATTATGAAATTATGTACAAAAGAGGTAAAGAAAATCAAGTTGTTGATGCTTTGTCAAGATGAGTGCATGGTGGTGAGTTATCAACTATGGTGGTGTCTACCATTTTCACTTGTTTAATTGAAGATGTGCAGAAGAGCTATGAACAAGACAGTCAATTACAGATACTGGTTAAGAAAATACAAGAGGGCAATTTTGATTCTTTAAAGTATTTATGGATTGGTGGACAACTAAGAAGAAAAAGAAAGCTTATGGTGGGAAATGATGATGTTATCAGGAAAAAACTTGTAGATCACTTCCACAGTTCTGCTGAGGGGGGACATTTTGGGGTGCTTGCTACTACTAAAAGGTTGAGTAATTGGTTCTTTTGGAAAGGAATGAAAAGACAGTCAAAAAATAGTGAGTTAGTGTGACATTTGCCATAGAAATAAGGCTGATTTGGCTGCTTATCATGGGTTACTACAGCCTTTACCCATTCCTCAGCAAGTATGGCAAGACATTTTAATGGACTTTATTGATGGACTACCTGCATCTAACGGGAAAACTGTGATTATGGTGATTGTGGATAGACTTAGTAAGTATGCTAACTTTATATCTATGGCTCATCCCTACACTGCAATTCAAGTGGCTCAAATGTTTTTGGATAATGTCTACAAGTTACATGGACTACCAAGAACAATAGTCGGTGATAGGGACAAGGTTTTCACAAGCCTATTTTGGAAGTCTCTTTTCAAGATGTTAAAAGTAGAATTACACATGTTAAGTGCTTATCACCCATAGACTGATGGACAGACAAAAGCAGTAAACAAAACTTTAGAATGCTACTTGAGGTGTATGATAGGGGAAAAGCCTAAGGAATGGAAAAATTGGTTACCTCTAGTAGAGTTCTGGTACAACACAAAATTTCACAGCTCAACAAAGACTACACCATTTGAAATTGTTTATGGCCAAACACCCCCTCAATATGTGACTTATGAAGCTGGGGAGTGTAGAGTATAAGCTCTTAACAAGACCTTAGTGGTTAGGGAGCAGGCCATTAAGCTACTACAGTTCTGAAGAGGGCTCAAAATAGAAAGAAATCAATGGCTGACAAGAACAAGCCTGATAGGGAGTTTGCAGAAGGAGATTGGGTATATTTGAAACTACAGGAAAATCACAATAAGACAAATTGCTCAACATAAGTTGTCTACTATGTATTATGACCCATTTAAAGTTTTGAACAAAGTAGGTCAAGTAGCATACAAGTTGGAATTGCCCAATAACGCTCAAGTTCATAGTGTATTCCATGTGTCCCAACTCAAAAGGTGTAAGACAGAAGAAGTTGTTATGGGAAACTTTCCTTATTGCAACGATGATGGTCTAATTGTTGTGACTCTAGTAGCTGTTTTGGATAGAAGGATGTTGAAAAAGAAGAGCAGAGTTGCAGTCCAACTGTTGATTCAATGGGCAATTGTTCTAAGGAAGATGCTACTTGGGAGTTTTGTAAAGACATTCAAGAAAGGTTTCCTGAAATTGCCATTGATCCTTGAGGACAAGGATGTTGTGAAGAGTAAAGTAATGTTAATTGCTCAAAGTTAGTCTTAACAACCAGTACATGTGGCAATCATTTGAAGGTCGTTTTTCATGCAAGTTGACTGGTCAAACTACTCCAACAGCATTTCCCGCCTAAATGTCTTTAAATAGCTTTCCATTCTTATTAGTTCATCTTATCTTGAATTTTATAATCTCTCTTTCTAAACTCTATGTAATCTTTCAACTACATCAATCCCATAACAATCATTCTATTCATTTCATTAATTCATAATTTTGAATCATGTTCTTGATCTTTGATTCCAGGTTGTGTAGTTGTCCTAACAAACCTATCTCTGTTATAATCAGTATGTTACAGGTGACTGGGCCGAAATTCATTTAGTCCAGTGTTGCCAGTTCGGTTTTTCTATTTGGTCTAATTTAGGGTCTAAAATAACACGCCTAATCTGATTAAAATTTATTTTTATTCAAATCGAATAATCAGATTTGGATCAAAATAACACGCCTACGCGTGGAAACAAGTATTTGCGGTTAAAAGTTATCCAAACCATCAAACCAAACTTTTTTTAGTGTGTTTATAAGTATGTGTATTCTTTGTTTTTGTTTAAGTAAGATAGAAGTATAATGTATCACATCAAAAGATAATTTTACAGATTAGATAGTCGGTTATTAACTGAATACTAGCTCAAGTGACAATATAAATACATGAGTTGATTGATAGTCATTTTTACTAAATACTAGTTCAAGTGACAATATAAATACATGACATGATTAATAGTCATTTTTACTAAATACTAGTTCAAGTGACAATATAGATACATGATATGATAGATAGTCATTTTTACTAAATAGTATATACTGGTTCAAGTGACAATATAGATACATAATATGATATAGGTAGTCATTTTTAACTAAGTTCAAGTTACAATATAAATACATGATAGATGCTTATGTAAAAATAATCAATACCATTACCATTCAAACCCATTCTTTAACTCCTCGTCAAATACATTTGTGAGCTCACATTAGCATTCATTTCTAACCATCGATTTAATATAAATATTGACGCTTTCCTAAAAAATATAAGCATCGACACATACTTGCATAGTCGCATCTAATGGCTAGATCATGTAATATTGTGCACCGAATTACACAAATGAGAGATCTACTATAGAACAATGGAGAAGCATCGAATGGATTCACACTCTATTTCCACTTTTCACCATGTACTATACTTGCATGTCTTATTTGACCCATATGAGCACAGATGGGGGAGCCCGGCCTGGAAAAAGTCCGGACTAAGCATGGCCCGGCTCGACAGACTTACGTGGTCCTTATATTTTTCATCAAAGCCCGATCCGGCCCGGGCTAAGCCCAAAGCCAGAAAAATCTAGCCAAAAGCCCGCAAAAAAGCCCAAAAGCCCGAGCTTTTTACAAAAAAAAACCAGTCTTTTCCCAAAGAAAGCCTAAATTATGTGTTAATTTTATATACTAATATACAACAAAAAATTACTTAGAACACTGTATGATGAAATTATAACAATATAATCAGTTATAAATAAATATAATTTGTTTGAATGGGTAAGAGTTAATGTTGTTGTTAAGGTTTATAATTAATGTTATAATTGTTGAAGATTTTAGTTTGATGTATACGTATATGTTTGTGACTTTATGTGGTGAGTCTTCAATGTTTGTATATGTATGTGTCTATGACTCTATGTGATGAAACCCAAACTCATAATTCAAATACATAGGTTGACTATGATCTCATAAAGTACGATGATGGACAACTTCAAGCTCGATGTTTACATTGTGGCAAAATTATGGGTGCAACCGGTAACTCCACTTTAGCAAGACATGTACTAACCGAAGTGTGTAAAAAAGAGCAGTTTTCGAACATGATCAAATGCGAATCAGTAGAGACGGTCAAAACAGGCAATACAACGAACAAATATGCCGACAGATGGCAACAAAGATGATGATATAGTGCGGTCTTCCGTTCTCTATTTTAGACAACCCTGTTGTCACCGAGTGGATCCAAACGATTCTACAACCAAAATATACCTAGGTAACCCAAATAACTGTAAAACGTCATGCTTTAAAAATGTGGAAAAATGCAAAAAAAGAAAATGCAAGAATATTTTTTGAAGTTTGACGGGAAGGTTGCTTTAACATGTGCTTTTTGGCAATCCCCTTATGGTTCGTCCGATTCATACATTTGCATAACGTGTCATTGGATTGACACGCCGTCTTGGCAAATGATGAAACGAACATTATGTTTTGAAATGTTTGGATTTCCTCATGATGGAAGTCACTTACTTTCTATTATCATGAAAACACTTCAAGTTTACAACCTAAAAGATAAGCTTCTAAGTATTTCTTTTAACAATGCTAGTAATAATACTAACTCTGTCCAAAAAGTTATCACAAACCTTCATCCAATAGTAGAGGGAAATTTCTTTCATACACGTAGCGTTTGTCACATTTTAATTTAGTTGTTCAAGATGAGTTGAAACATATAAGTGTAAAGGTTGCAAAATTTATGAACAACTTTATTTATAAGGAAAATGGCAAACGTCGACAAGCTTTTTTGCATATTGCACACAACATTCAAAACCAATATATAAACCATTGCCGGATATGCCGATTCGTTGGAATTTTACATACATTATGCTTAAATATGCACTTAAACAGAAAGACATGTTTACGAAATTTTATACATTTTATGAGAATATTTATATTAATGATGAAGATTGGAATGATATTGTTGAGTTATGTGATATTTTAGAAGTTTTTTTGCAATTCTACAAAAACTTTGTCGAGTGTCTATTATCGAACTATGTCTCCTTTGCTAACGGAATTATTTTTGATGACAAGTAAGATACATGAGTATCTCTATTTGCCATCTTGGCATCAAGTCATGAAAGATATGTTACTTAAACTTTTAAAATATTTTGAAGATTTACCACCGATATTTACTTGTGTTGCCGCTTTAAACACCATGGTAAATGTAAGCAGTGTGAACACCGTAATCAGTCAACTCGTGAAAAAATTTGATGGTAACGAAGAAGGAATCATATTTAGCAACTTCAATACACAATATTTTGAAGACAATTTAAAAGCATTGTATGAGATTTATGAAGAAAAATATAGCAACATAGGATGGTCTTACCAAAGTAAAAATGAAAACACAAATAGTGGATCTTCCAAAAAGACAAATGGGATATTTTTCAACTTGTTGACAACAACAAAACCCAAATCATCGACTTCCACTTTAGATGAATTGTCGGTACAAAGCAACCGACTTTTTATACTTTATGAATGTTTCTAGTGTTTAGTCTTTTGATATCTTGGCATGGTGGAAAAAAAATCTTCACAATATCTAATTTTGTCCGCCATGGCACGAGATATACTAACAATTCAAGCTTCAATCGCAACTAAGTGGTAGGATTCTAAGCATAAGGAGGGCGATTCTTTCGAAACAATTAATGGAGATGTGCATTTGCTTGAAAGATTACTTTGATAGTGTAAAACGACAACAAGACAAAACCTCATTAAAAGATTCACTCGTGAAGATAGAAGATGACATTATTAAAGATGCATAGATTAGAGTTCCAAGCCTGAGCGAAGTAAACAATCAACGTCTAAACACTATCAACGGATATGATGAAGATGAAGAGTATTAAACAAACAAGTACTAAATGACGATGAATGTGCTTTTTATAATTAACTAGCCTCAAGGGCCACCCGATGGGCGGCTAACTTCAAGAATTGTTCAAAATAAAATTATTAACATAGTTTTTAAGACATCGTTAAACTTATATATAATGTTCACAATAAAAATAAGTTTCCATGAGTCATAGTCATAAAAGGAAAAAGACACATGTCTATTATAGTTTTTAAGTCTCGCTTTTTTCATGATGGGAAACAATTGTCACCTCGAGTGGTGAGGTAGCTTCACAATCTTATCAAGTCTTTACTGGATGGAAAAATATAAAATCTTGTGGATTAAACTTGGTTAAATTACCCTATTACTAAAAGTCAACCAACTGCAATGACTAAACTATTACTACGTAAAATAACTTGTGTAAATTCATTAACTGTTTATTGGAATCTTCATTTCCCCTGGAGTAGGACAACAAAACTTGTATTTAATAGAATAAACATAAGAACACTTGATACTGAAAATTGATTGAATAAAAACATCACAGTGAATCTTTAAATGTAAAAAGATCCAAAGACAACAATGATAGAAAAGTAGAATTACTAATATCTTCCAAATATTATATTACCCGTTATACTAATCCTAAAATTAGATTATATAGATAAAGTGACACTGTGCAATTGATAATGCAGGAAATTAACAAAAGTAATCGTTGTTCAAAACCATATTCTAATTTCCCATAACGTAATTGACTTTTTTTTCCTCCATCACCCCTTAGTTCTATTTTCGTACTATCATGATTTCCAAAATATGCATCCACCTGATGATAACTTTCAAATAACGCATCTTATCAAGATCGAATATATCGAATTTATTCATTTGGGATTATTTAAACTCATCAAATAAGTGCAGTATCTCAGACTGTCAACATATAAGTACAGTATGAACATTTACTATCATCTCACTTTTTATTTCAGAAGTGTTTGCTCATATGGACATATTTGAAAACCCATTGTTTTTTTAATGTAATTATGAAAACAACTACACCAAACTTGATGGCCTTGTTTTAGTCCTTAAAGAGGAACTTTATGCTCATTAAAATTGCAATATGCGTACAGATAAAACCTATAAAATCCTATCTATTAAATTATACTCTTAAGCTTGAATGAACAATCACCTAACGTCTAGCAGCTTTTCCATTTCTGTGAATGAACAATCACCTAACTTACAATCAATGTAGTAGTGGAGAACATGACAGTTGATACCATGCAAAAATGGAGAAAAATATTAGGTTTTCTAAGTAGTACCTTCATTTGGTCTCGAGTCCAACAAAATTTCTAATGTTAAAAGCATGATGGATGGCTGAGCAACTTCACCACTTTCATAGATTCCTAAAGCAAAGCCTACTTAATAAAAAGAAGTAAAACAACTTGTAGTGAAAAGTTTCAAAGAATACCACGAAATGACAAAGAAGCAACAAACATTATACACAGTTCGGACGATGCATAAATATGCCATTTTAAGAATCTGCCTTGGTAAGTTTATTATCTCTCCGACTCATGAAGTAGCAAATATTTCATTGTGTTTATAGTCTGCAATTTAGAGAATAATTGTTAACGTTTACGTAATAAACTAAAATGAAGTGAAAATGCAAAATATATTGCGCAAAAACATATATGTTGAGTAAATATGCATGCTTTATATAAACAATGCAAGAAAAGATTTTGAGCATTGTAAGGGTATTGTTTTCTAGTCTAACCTGATCACTTGATATTTCTTTCTTATAGTAACTTGCTCTTCATCCAGGTGTGCTTATGTTGTTGAAATAATGCATTCTTCTTTCAGGTTTAACTCTTCTATTTCCTGCTCCACTTCAGGTCCTGCCAAATAGTAATATATTCAGTTAATTATCTTACTAAGGCTGAGAACTCATTAAACCACTGTTAGAAAAAAAGCCAATTGGTCAAGGTTACGAATAGGTCAGATACATGGTTATCATTTAAACAGGATCAGAGTACTTGCAATTAAATATGGTTACAAAATCAGAAATCAGGTTATCAGGCCATGTAACACCCTCAAATCTGAGTACGCAGCGGAATGTTGAATATCCGAGGGCGTTACATTTACGGATCAATAGCACAAGATATGAGAACGACCACTAAACGTGTCGTTTGAAAAAGATACATTGGATTAACAAAATACTTGTTTGTTACATAAGCTCATGGCTTCAAATTGTTCAACAATATAAATAAAGATTCCGGTTTATAACAATTGTCCCCAAAATGTAATAAGACCCCAAATCTTAAGTGTTGACTCTTCAATTATTGACTTCCAATGTATCATCGCACCTCGTGCCTTATTGACCTGAAAAACATGCTTAAAACGTCAACATAAAGTTGGTGAATTCATAGGTTTATGTAAATCAATTGTAGGACCGCAAGATTTCCAAGTGTATGATTGAGCAACACATGCAAACATCATAAAAAGTAATTACGTTTTCCTAAGCTCATGACACTGAAGCTCGACATATATGAATGCAAATATATTTGCCAACAAGTGTCCGTGAATGATGTGCTAACCCCGCAACATCCCAAATTCGACATGGTATGCGTTCGTTCCCGGTGATAGCTAGTCACCCGAACGGGGATTGTCAATCCCTAATAGATCTATTCATAACATTCGCGCCCACATAATGTAATTCCCAATCACATCTATGCAATTAACAGTTCATGATCATGGACATAATGGGTTATGGTAACTTAGGCAAACACGTAATCATGGTATAAAATGTACACTTGCATCCAATTTGTAAAACAAGCATGTTCTCACCCCAAGGATGTAAATCATTTAAATAACAGTAAAACATAGGGCTATGAACTCACCTTAGAAGGTAGTCCTCTGATTGATATTATATATCCAAGCAGGTAGTGAATCACACCATCAATTACCTAAGTAAATACGGTCAAGTCTTAGTCTACATATTTAGGCTAACGACTCAATGTATAAACTATAACAATTTCTAGTTTATATATATTGTTATCACTTGTGTGGTGGTGTACACGTTTATTGTATTCGTTTTCCTCGTTTGCTCTTGGGAAGGTGTACGACTATATACTTTTAAGTTTACAAGGTGTTTAAGTATTAATAATAAATACACCTATTTATCATTCGCGTGACTTTAGTTATATAAGTATCCGTATTATAACACAACTAGTCCGATACCATAAATGTTTATTTAAATCACTTAATTATATAAAATACCCTTAGGTTTTCATTATTGGCAAAAACAGTCCTTATAGTTAAAAATATAATATTTACCGTTTACACCCATGAGTTTCCGTATTGATACGTTTAGTCCCTCTATTTTACAAAAAATACATTTTAGGTTCTTATGAGTTCCAAGTAGTCCTTTACTTCAGGAATGTTAAAACAGTATTGTTAATACACTAGCAGTATTAACAATATGCTAGCTGTACTAATTCTGCTAGCAGTACTAACTTCTGCTAGCAGTACTAACCCTGCTAGCAGTACTAACTTCTGCTAATAGTACTAACTTCTTAAGCCTGGCAGTATTAACTTCTAATTTAGCTCGTATCATACACCGAAATTATTAGTGAGTTACAAATTCGTTTGAGTTTGTTTGAGCTTGTGTTGGACACAAGAAAGTTCAGGATGTCAAAAAAAACCGTATTATTAAGTCACTGAGCAGTTAAGTAATAATGTATGCATTTAGCCAGGACAAGGAGGGGACAGATGATGGACAATATAGGTTGCTAGCGTGTATCTTTACCTGCTGGGAGGACGTTAGCATGATTTGAGGATGAAGAGAGAAGGGTCTATCTAGTTTGTGTGAGCAGTGAGCAGGTAGATGGTTGGAGTGAAGAGAAGGAGGGAAAGAATATGGTGTGACTTTCTGCAGCTACAGCAGGAAACTAATCCGCTATAGATAGTTTGCAAGGTATGGAATGTTGTTTAATTCCGGGTTGGCGTATTTTGTTGATCTTATCCCATGATACATCCCGATAGTTTTTGTTTGCTTATACTTTTATGTATCTATTCATTTTAGGTGAAGCCCCTAAAACCGTAGTTTATATAATGTTTGTTGGCTGTTTGGTTTGTGGGGTGGGGGTGGAAGGTCGGTGTGATGGGGGGGGGTTTTTGTTAGGGGTTGTGGATGCGGTTCATGTGTCTATTGGGGGGGGGGGTGGGAGGGGGGGTACGCTAACTTAGGGGTGCTTTCCGCCGCGGTTTAGTTTTTAAAATATTTTATGTGTTTTTTTGACTTGTCATAATTTAATATCATTATTTGCTTATACACAAGATCTTTGGTTTGGTTTTTTTTCTTTTGCGGTTGCCTTTATGGTTTGCCTTATGGCTCCTCTATCTTTTGGTTTCACAGGTGGTTTGTGGCGAACGCGTTATTTCTATATATGTTTTGTATATTTGTAAGTCTGCGGACCCACATGGGGTTGTGTCATGCGTAGGCTTGACGACTCATACGACTCATTAGTTTAGCTTGTGGTTAACACATACATAAACGTGCTGTGGTAATGGGTGTTTTGTAACACCTCTTTAAATCTGAGGGCAGTTAGTAAGGGGGAAGTAGTGAGTATGCAAGCCGGAGGAAGAATTGAAAATAAATAATGTTGAATATCGAGGGAGGCGGTGTGCTGTTCGTTACTTTATTAGGATCAGGGCGATTAATTTATTGTTGAATATCCGAGGGCGTTACATTTATGGATCAATAGCACAAGATTCTGAGAACGACTACTAAACGTGTCGTTTGAAAAAGATACATTGGATTAACAAAATACTTGTTTGTTACATAAGCCCATGGCTTCAAATTGTTCAACAATGTAAATAAAGATTCCGGTTTATAACAATTGTCCCCATAATGTAATAAGACCCCAAATCTTAAGTGTTGACTCTTCAATTATTGACTTCCAATGTATCATCGCACCTCGTGCCTTATTGACCTGAAAAACATGCTTAAAACGTCAACATAAAGTTGGTGAATTCATAGGTTTGTGTAAAACAATAGCAGGACCGCAAGATTTCCAAGTGTATGATTTAAGCAACACATGCAAACATCATAAAAATTAATTACGTTTTCCTAAGCTCATGACACTGAAGCTCGACATGTGTGAATGCAATATATTGCCAATGTATGCCCGTGAATGATGTTCTAACCCGAAACATCCCAATTCCGACATGGTATACGTTCGTTCCCGGTGATAGCTAATCACCCGAACGGGGATTGTCAATCCCAAATAGATCTACCTATAACATTCGCGCTCACAATCCAGTAATTGACAGTTCATGATAAGGGCTCAGTGGGTTATCGCTACTTAGGCAAACACGTAATCATTGTATAAAATGTACACTTGCGTCCAATTTGTAAAACAAAGCATGTTCTCACCCCAAGGATGTAAATCATTTAAATAATTGTAAAACATGGGGCTATGAACTCACCTGAGTGAATAGTCCTCTGGAAGTGATAATGGATATCCAAGTATGGATCACCGTCAAACACCTAAGTAAATACGGCCAGTCTTAGTCTACAATTTAGGCTAAAGACTCAATGTATAAACTACAATAAATTGCTAGTTTATATATATACTGTTATCACTTGCGTGGTGGTGTACGTGTTTAATGTATTTGAAATTATTTGATGGCTCTTGGAAAAGTATACGATTTCCCCCGATCTTGTGTACGTGTAAACGTTTATTAATAAATATCTATATTTATTAAGTCGTGGTTTAATCTTGTTATATTATACGATAATTATATAACTTGCCCGATTCGTTAAGCGTTCACAACAATCACTTTTGTTTATAAAACACCCTTGAGTTTCTTATAAATACAAAACAGCCCCTGGGTTTATAAATATACTTTATTTACATTTTAAACCCCCACGTTTCATTAATTACACTTTTAGTCCCTAAACTTTACAAGGTTACATTTTAGGTCCTTATAAGTTTGAAACAGCCCCTAAGTTTCCAGAATTGACAGAAACAGTCCCTAGGCTTGTTAACTTTAGCAATTTACAGTTTTGACCCTATAGTTTGTAAATTTACACTTTTAGTCCTCTGACCTTGTAAAAATTGCATTTTCATTCCTATTAAATCCCAACAAGTGGCATTATGTTTAATTATGTCAAAATAAACCATATAAGCTGCCATAGCTTATAAATAAGCTCAAACGGGGCTTATTTTGGCTTAATGGGCCTTATTGGGCCCATTAAAGTCCGTTAAGTGTTCTAAGGGTCCAATTAAGTTTTAAAAAACACAAAAGGTCTTAATAAGCTTATTTGAGTTTGTTAAGCTAAAAATAGGCTTGGGGAGCTTATTGGAGCTTATTTCGAGTTTATTAGGCTTGTGAGCCCAATAACTCAACCCAAAATATATTTAAAAGGTCCCCGTATCATTTTAGCTTATTTATTAGATTTATTAATCACTTTTGGGTTTGTTTTAGGTTCGGCTTATCCCAATAAGCAATAAGCTCTTGAAAGTGGGCTGTTGGGGCCATTTAAGGCCCGAATGGCTTTTAAAGCCTTCGGTTAGGTCCATTAAGGTCCGTTAATTATACTTAGGTCCACTAAGTCCATTAAGCTCATATAGGTCCCCCAATAAGCTGTTCTAAGCTTATTGTGAGCTTATTATTCGAGTGAAGGCTCGTTAATGGGCTAGTAAGCCCGTTAGGGGTTCGTTTAGTTTTTAAATGGTTTGACTTGGCCCATTAGGGTCAATTGGCTTTACCTAGGTCTATTAAGCCCATTTAGCTTACATGAGTTTACCAATAAGCTGTTTAAGCTTATTAAGAGCTTATGGCTTTTGTTGGGTTCGTTAGTGGGCTAGTAGGACCATCAAGAGTTGGATTGGATTTCACACAATATCACAAGGCCCATTTGAATTAAATAAGCGCTATAGGCTTCTAAATACACTCGTAGAGCTTATTTATAAGCTGAGGCTTCACCGTGTGAGGTCCTTTGGGTTCAAACATGGGCCATTAGGCCTGTTTGGCTTTGGACGTGACTAAAGGCCCAATAGGGGCTTTGCTTGAGCATGTATATCGCGATATGAGTTCACTAGATTTCTAGGTAAATCAATAAGCTCGAAGGAGCTTATTTTTAAGCCGTAGCTCCATAGTTGGGCTCGTTGGGCCGGTTGGGCCCGTATGTGGACTCCTTTTGGTTTACACGAGTGAACACTTGGCCCATTAGTCTCTTGGCAAACCTACATAGTGTTCGATAAGTCCTAGTGATGAAAAAGCCGCGTGTTTAACATATGCCCACGTCGGGTTTTTCATGCAAGGGATTCCCAACGACCCATATGTATTCCTAAGCCATAGTCCATCGCTCATGTTAAAAGTTTACGTGTGATGTCGTATAAATTTACGTGTAAAGGTTATTATTTGCGTTGGGGTCCAAGTTCTTTTTATAACGAAAGGTTTAATGTTTTGCTCGTTATAAATCCTCGTGTTATGCGTTTATCTATGTTTTATCACCACACAAGTTGTTATACGCAATCACATTGCGTATAACACGTCCATTTTGGCACTTACCATACGTGTTTTTAAGCTAGTGCTCCACTCATATACATACGTGACATGTAACTAGTTAACACAAAAAAGAACATGCATAATATGATTGCTATAGGTTTGAACGTGACTTACAAAGGTCCTAGCATCTTGGTTATGTGTTAGAACGAGAAGTATGGCAACCCGGATGCGTTCTACACGACCAATAATTAACCCTAAGCTTCAAGCTTCGTAAACGCCCAAGACCTTGCTCGTGTAACTCTTTATGGACTTTTATGATAACTAGGAAACGTTTGTGGGTTCGAATGAAATCAAGGAGAGTGTTTGCTTGCGTTTGGTGACCCGAACACTAGACACAATTATGTGTTCTCTTGTTTGAGTGTGTGTATGTTGTAAGAGTGTCAAATGGTAAGATATGAGTGTGTATTTATAGGCAAAGAACTAGTTAACTTTCCTAGTTCCTTAAACAAACCAAAACCGATCCTAAGGTGCATGATTTTGTGGTTTCTAGTTAGTTTCCCATTGTTTTGGCTAAACCACTAAGTACAATACTTAATTACTTGCATGATGTACAAGATTTAGAAAGATTATGAAAGTCTTGGGGATTTAGGTATATACATGTTGCCAAAACCAAAAGGGCAAAAGGGTGGCCAAATGGTCTTTGCCCATTGTGTAATGACTTAGTGGGAACAATTAGGACAAGCATTAATGAGAATTAAGATGTACATGTACTTGTAAGGATCATTAGGAGATTTTAAGGATTTCTTAGGAGTGCGTGTGTGTGTAACCGGCCCCTAGTAGCATTTGACACAACAATTGATTAAATTTTGTGTTAAGGTTATAAAAGTGGGTATTGGTTTGAGTCTTGGTAAGTCTAGGTATTTCCGGGGTGTGTCCAAACGTATTTTTATTGCGAAACGTAAGCCTTTTACGTGACCAATAAAAATAAAATACGCAAATTACATAATTATCTTCTTGATAATTATATATTACTTGGTTGATGCATACCTTAATTTATTTGACGGCCGTTCACCTCAATTGATTATTTCTAGTCTACGCGATTTAACTTAAAAGTAAATATCAAAAGTAAGTGCGTGTGGGACCAAAATAAATAATGACGAATAATAGGAGTCGTAAAATGACCTGAAATTGAGAAATGTTACATTTTCTAGCATAGGTTTAGCCCTTGAGTCGCTCATTAAAACGAAACAAACACCCGCAATGACCACATCGTCTGTCACAGTCACCTAAGTCTATATGAGACGGTGAGTCGCCTGAAATAAGCAATGATGAAGTAAATAAATGAGCATCA
>BQNB010077788.1:0-30735 GCA_026074375.1 Tanacetum coccineum | reverse complement strand
AAGCTAAAGAAAACACCTTCGGAGTTGAAGCATTTTGAGCTGCATAATACTTGCTGTAACCTACTCAGCTGAGCTCTTCAAAGTATACCAACAAAATGCTGACCGTTTCTTCCCTTCAAGAAGTTAAAAACAATGGCCGTCTATTTTGAAACTGGATTCTGGAATGTCTGTAAATCATTGTTTCTAGTAATGTTTCTTGAGGTTATTGCATCATGTTGAAGGTATAGTTTAATCAAAATAGATGCATTTAGGATTTTGAAACCATCTATCGTTTATATAGCAGCACTGTGGATTAGAAGCTGTTAACTCTTGTGCTATTCTGCAAAGTGTTAGTGTTGAAATATGAAAGCCTCTTTAAATGTTAATGTTCACTTTTTGGATTGTGCCTTTGATTATGTTAGTTACCAAATTGGTTGAAGTTCCTGAATAATCTAGTTATATAATGGAAACTACATACAAGACAATAAGAGGTAAGATGTTGAGGCTTTTGTAGTTCATGGGTTAATTTTTGGCTCGGTGATTAAATAATGGTTCAGAAAAAGTGTTTTTTTTGGTGTAGGTCAAGACTGATCGACCCCATGTCGGGTGAATGGGTCGAAATTGTACTGTTTGAGATAATCTACAGCCCAAAACCGAGCCTTAAAGTTCTACAATTTGTACTAATGGAGATAACGTACAACTTATATTCGACCCATTTCCGAGCAAACGGGTTGATATTACCACCTTGCACACCTATCTATACATTCATGAATCATAAATAGACTTTGTAACATGTATATGCAAGCCTTTAATTCTACAGTATTTGGAAAACAGATCGAAATAGTTCTGTGTTTGTTGAATTTGTACCTATGTTTGTTATTCATGCATGTTTGGCAGAGGCGGAGCCATGTAGTAGGTAGGGGGGGCCGTTGCCCCCGATAAACTGGCGAATTTTTTTTTTTTTTAGTGCAAAAATTGTATTTTTATGGCCTTATTTTTAGCTTGCCCCCATCCTAAATCTCAAATTGCCCCCGATAAGGCTGCTTAAATATCAAAAAGCTATTGAAAAGCTACTAAAAGATGCTAAGAAATTGCTAAAAGCTGCTAAAAAACTGTTAAAAACTACTAAAAAGTGCTAAAACGCTACTAAAAAGCTGCGGTTTTTGAAGCTGTTTTCGGAGAAATTTTTTTTGCCCCCTATATGCCAAGATCCTGGCTCCGCCACTGAGCATATATATATTCTTATTCTTATCTTATAATATGATGTTACGAGAAATTTGTATCTTGAAGTTGTTCAAAGTTGTTGGACAATTACGACAAAACTTTAACCATGCATTACTCGATAACCAAGATTACAGTGTATAATGTATCTGTGACTTGGAAAGTAAGATAGTGAGACGTAAACAAAAATATAAACACGGGCAATAACATATTATACGCTAATACACACACTGTTGATGCAAAAGTTTGGTCTGTTTGTATTTGATCTGAATAAGCTGTTTTCCGGGTATAAAACACATTCTTCTTGCACCAAGTGAATTTATTGAGAACCATGCACAAGGAAGTAAAGCACCGTTAACCTTACCGTGGGAGCGAATCCCATGATTAGACTTCGGCGTGAGAGTAAGTATCGGTTGTTTTGAAGGATAATTGAGAGTATTAGGGTTTTTTGGTCATACCTGAATCAATGAATGTTATCCTCCTTTTATAGGCCTCAGACCCCGTAGGGTTTCCTTGTATTTCGGCCCAAGATAAGGCCGATATAACCGGAATCCGACCTTATCCTTAGCATATTCAAATAAGGAGAGTATATCCCTTAATTGACTGGGCTATCTATCCCTAAAATAGCGCCCAAGTACATCGCATGCCGGAGCATAATGCCATATACTTTGCTATCTCCGGCCGCGGCCTGGACGAGTGTCCGTGGCCGTGACCCATAACCCGCGGCCCAAGTAGCGATAACAATAATTAGCCCAAAATAGTATCTATGGGCCGGGTCGGACCATACTATACGTCATCATGTCCCCCCAGTCTAGGAGTCGTGACCGTGACCGGAGTCGCGGTCGCAGCTACTAGACTAAGGAAAAAATAAGATAAATAAAACAACCTGAACTGAAAAATCATACCTCGAAAGCGTAAAAAGAGGACCCATTTACCAAAGACGGCGCAAACCACTGTTGATGGGACGTGTGGGCCCAAATCGGTTCATTTGGCTTGAAATCTGAATCGTCTAAAAGAAAATACCAGTGGACACGTGGCGAACATCCACCAAAGCACGGGAATCAAGGCGATAGTATAAATAGAGCACACATTCACTGTTTTTACTTACCACATATACTTAAAAATCACCATCATACTCACACACAGCCGTACAACGTTAATTTCCCCCGGATTTGCACACGCGCAGGTTAGATTCCCACGCCTCTTTCTGAAAACTTGTTAAAACAACATGGGTAGGGATACCATAACACTAGAGCAGGCCGTGTCCACCATCTCTCAGGAGTATCTACAATTATTTTGTTCAGACTATTTTATACCGGAAAGCCTCCACCCGGAATTGCCTGGTCCGGAAGATGCGATTGTGAACTTCCCGGAGGGCAAAATCGGCGTATATTGTAAATTCTTCGAATTCGCAAATTATCGCATCCCTATTACGCAATTCTTGTTTGACCTCCTTGGTTACTACCAAATCCACCTTTCCCAATTATCCGTGATAGGCGCGGCGAAAGTTAGCCAATTCGAAATTAATTGCCGCGTCCTAAACGTGATCCCCACCGTGGACCTATTTCGCGTGTTCTATATCCCCTCTTATCAGTCAGGGTGGATGTCCTTCGCTAAGCGTCCAGGGAAAGACACCCCACAATGTTACGTAAAGCCCTTGGACTCCTTGAAGAACTGGAACAACCGGTTCTTCTGGGTGGATGAAAGGGTATTTCCCACTCCGGTGGCCTGGCGCTCATCCGCTCCGAGAGACAATAAACCAACTGCGGACAGCTATTCTGAAGCGGATGTGGCAACACTAGACACACACCGGACCAGTTTCGGGCAGCAACCTGAGGACTTATTGTGCCTAGTAGGAATAAGTCGAAACTACTTCTTCCCGGAGGACCAGTACCCCGTGTTTCTTTATGACAATGACCAGGGTGGGTGTACATAAATAAATATTGCATTAACTGTGACGGACACACGAGTGTATACTAACAGATATTTTGTATTATGTGCCTTGCAGTGATGGATCTATTTGGTCTGATCAAGAACCCGAACCCCAAGGTGAAGGTCGGTATGCGTCCTCGTGCTGCTCACGAGGTACCGCTGTTGCAAGCCACCGCAAGCCGAGTGGTAAATATGGAAGAGACACCCACTATTTCAACTTCGACCGGGACCCCATCCGCAATGAAAAAAGTCACGTTGGAATTTTGCGACAGAAGATGCTCAAGAAAGTTGTGGAGGAACATCTAAACAGATAACCCCGTTGTTTTTACAAACCTAGTTCCCCAACAAGAGCAGCCTGCCGCCGAGAGCGCAGCCACGGAGGTACCCCCTGAAACCAACCTAGAGCAGGAGGTCTTGACAATGGGGCCTCCCGTCAATAAGAGGCGCAGGAAAAGAGATAGGGGCGAAACTGGATCAAGTGCCCCATCTAAGGCTCCGAGAACGGAGCGAGACACCGCGGCCGACACTCAGAGTGTGAGCGAGCCGGAACCTTTATCATTTGTCGTGCCGCGGCCAACCCCCGAGCCTGATGTCGCACAGTAAGTATTAAAAAGTGAAATATTGCATCAACACAGTCCCTTGTAGTCGATAAAAAATATTATTTCTTGTCAATGTAGGTCTTCGGCAACGGATAAAGCAGGGTTGGAGGACGAGGACACAGAGAAATCCTCGTCTTTCATTTCCATGGGCGGGCCACCGGACGACATCTATCAACCGAACTGGGGCATAACCAACAGCTGTCGTCTGGACAATCCCCTTGTCTGTCAAGAGCTGGTGGATCACATTATTCCACCAGGGTGCTTCTCAGAGATGCGCCACCTGCCTTCAGAGGACTTCCTGAGCCAATACAACATCAACATGGCTCGGCAGGTGGCATTGGGGTCGCAGCTTAGACTCAGGTTCGAGCAAGAGTCAAAAGGTCTATGAAAAAAGTCAGTTGCAAGATCACAGGTCGTCTGTGAACAGAAATTTCAGTTCCATCCCCCATAGTGAGACAAGATAAGGAACCTGGAGTCCCTGATCGAGGCTGAGTCTGACATGAAAAGGGCCGCGGAGGCCAAAAATGAAACGCTCACAAAGGAACTCGAAGATCTCCGCGCCCACTTTTCAAAGCTGCAAGTGGATAGTGAGCAGCTAACGCAGCAAGTCGCGACCCTTCAAGCCCAGGTCACAGGGGAAGAGAAAATAAAGGCTGCCTTTGAGGAATTCAAGCAGTTAGAAGACAAGCGGGTTGAGCAGCGGTGTGCAGAGATGGAAGCTAGATTAATGCCATCAGCATTGGATTTTCGACGAGGAGTTTGTACCCCTTATGCTGACAGCTATCACAGGTCGCCGATGGATGGATGGGCCACGGCCTTGCGATAGGCTGTAATGGAAGTGCGCGGAGTCAATGGAGTTAAGGGAGGCATTTGCAGATGTAGTAACCGCTGGTATTGCCAAGGGATTAAGTGATGGGCTTAGGGATGGCGTAGAGTACGGAAAGGCTGGTCTGGACGTAGCATCGTTGGAGGGTCATGACCCGGAGGCTGATGAGAAATTTACTGCTGCTCTACAAGAACTGAAGGATTTGAAGTATCCTTTAGTGATGAGCCTGGAACAGCTAAAATACGCTCATAGACAGCTCATGGAACATCACGTGCACTTGGAGAGTGATATGGTGAAGATGCCAACCCCGGTGTCCGTTAGCTGTGCCCCTCACTTAACAACTAAAAATACATTGTTTTTACCGGAGGTGCGTGGACCCAAAAAAATGCATGGGCCGTCAGAGGATAAAAGAAATTCTTCTGGAGGACGCCATCGCGGCCAACATCATCGGTGCTGGTAGAAAGAAATTCTTTTGAAGGCGGGTGGCGCCATCGAGGTCCAGGAGTCACTTTTCTTGGTGCAAGTTTTTCAATGTTTTAAATTGCGGCAAGTCTTCTTCGCTGAATTTAGAATGGAACCTTTCTGGACTGCTACGCTTACCATTGATGCTCTGGACCTCTTTGATTGTTCGCGGGGACGGAAGTTGTAGTACAGTGTCCACCTTATCTGGGCACGGCTTGATTCCTTCGGGTCCTACCACATACCCCAGGAACATCCCTTTGACCGCTTCGAATGTATACTTTTTGGGATTAAATTTCATATTAATCTTCCTCAACTCCGAAACTAGTATCTTCAATGTCTTTGAGCAAGCTCGTCTCTGTGTGACTTTTTTAGAACCAAAGTCTTCGACATATCTTCTAAATTGCGGCCACCTGTTTGTCGAATGCCTTGTCCACAAGAGCTAGGTATGTGGCGCTACGGCGTTTTAAGACCAAAAAGGCATTTTGTATAAAACAATATACCTCTGGGGGGTATGGAAGCTTGTCTTTTCCTTGTCTTTTCTGCCTATTTGTAATTTGTGGTACCCTTTTATGCGTCCATGAAGAATTTGAAAGGGTAGTCGAACAGGGACTCAATATTTTCGGAATCAATTTAAGGGTGGGTGATTTGCAATCTTGCGGGCTGGTTTGTTTCAGGTCAGGCATATAAGTCTACAACATCTCCAGCTCCCGTCGTGCTTCTTCACCATTACTGGGTTAGACAACCAGTCATGAAAATATACTTCGCGCATGATTCCGGCTTCCACTAGTTTTTGTACCTCTTCTTGGATGGCCTTTGCGCGTTCAGGGGCTTGTCCTCTCTTCTTTTGGCGTACAGGCGAATATCCTTTAACGGATAGTTAAGTTTGTGTTCGATATTGATCACGTGCCCACTCACTCCTGTCTAGTCAGTTGGCTCCATGCCGAATATGTATAGGTCTTCTTTTTAGGAGTGCACATAGTTTCGTTCGCCCTTTGGCTGACAAAGTTTCCGCATATATTTTGATTCGGGTAATCGGACTGTATTGCCACTTGAAATATTTTCAGGGACCATTATTTTGGTCTTTTCTTTTATTGTTTTTTGGGCGTCGTCGTTACAGTGGCAATTCCATTGGCGATCTGTTGAGTTGCTCGGATAGTCACTACCCCGCCTTTGACTGGAAACTTGATCATTCCGTGGGTCGTGGACGGTATCGCTTGGATTGCTTTAATCCCTGGTCTTCCGATAATACCGTTGTATGGTGATGGCGACCTCACTATCATAAAGTTCATTCCAGCTTTGTAGAATATTTTGCATCTCTATAGTCACAGGTCTTTATTGCCCTACCAGGCCATATTGTTTCCCCTCCTAAAACCGGGTAGTGGACGTAGTGGTTGGGCCGTCTGGCTTGGCTTCCTGGCGGAGCCGATTAAAAGCTATATGTTCAAAGAGTACTTCTATTGAGGAGCCACCGTCCACATATATGTGGTGGACTGTATGTCCCCCAATCTCTGCTTCTATAATGAGAGGGCCTTCTGTTCCTTCGTTAGCAGTCAGCGGTAGGAACACAATTTCCCTAATGCGATCAAAGCTTTGCGTCACCTTCTGTCGTGTCACCCTCTACCATGACTATATCATGTAGATAGCTGCGGCTTTATCCTTTGTCGGGAAATCCTTCTTCCCCGGCCTCTGTTGGTCTTTTTCTTACCTTATGCCTTTAACAAATTGCGAGAGCTTGCCCGCCCTAACCAATTCTTCAATCTGCTTTTTCAACTGCACGCATTCGTCAGTGCTATGTCCTTTATTGTTGTGGAATTCACAGAACTTGCTATTGTCGCTCTGTTTCTTCAATGGAGTGACCATGGGCGCTGGTGGTTTGAACTTTGCTGCCTTAGCCGTGAAGATTTCTTTAGGTGTCCGGGTTAATAGGGTAAATTTGTTAGATCCCCGTCCCTCCCTCGGCTGATTTCGAAAGTCAGGCTTTTGAATCTCAAGCTTTCGATCCAAAGCGTGGTGCTTGGACTGATCTTGTGATTTCCAAGGCACGTGGACTTTCTTCTTGGACTGGCAGTAAGTTAGAGCATGCATAGCAAACAGTTTCCCCTAGTTATGGAAGGCAGCGGGGTTGTTGTCATCATCTATTACCATTTGCTTCGGGACGCGTTCATTGAGTCGTTTCGTTAGTTCGGGGTTGTTGACCCCATGCATGAATCCGGAGATTCGCATGCATTCCGGGGCTCCCTTCATTCGTCCTGTTTCGGTTTTGAAACGCTCCATAAACTCTTCGATGGTTTCCCCATCTTTTTGCTTTAATATGTGGATTCTCTTGTGGATCTTTTCAATACTTCTTTTGTTTGGCATCCATGAAGTACGATAGGAAAGCTGCTTTTGAGGGTCCTTGTATCATCATACTTTCCGCGGGTAACTCATCGAACCAGGACTCTTGTTTGCCCTATTAGGGTGGAATTAAACATATAGGCACCAAGTGGGCATTAACCAATGTTCAACCCCCCTGTTGCGTCGCTTGGAAGACCTTTAAGTGATCTTCCGGGTCTCCGGTGCCATCATAGGTCTTCACATTATTCTGCATTCGCGTCCTCCGTGAACTCCTAAAGTTACGAATGCGAGGTGTGAATGGGTCCACATCCTTGCAAGTCCAAGGTACGGCTAGGTCTTCTTCATCCGTAGACTCGCGCCTTATTCTGGGCCTTTGGTGCGTTCCGTGGCTGGAACTGCTTACTGATGCACGAGAGGATGGGGATTCGTTTACCCTTTTTTTTCTTTATACCCCCGTGGGTAGCACATTGCGGGAGGAAGCGATCTCTGTGCTAGTCCTTTGGGAGGTGTATGTTTTCCACCGTTAAGACTCTTCGACACCACGGAGGTGGCATCTGATTCTGGAGCGGCTCCTGTCCGAAGAACGATCCCTACTGTCTGAGGAATTTTTTCCCGCGCGAGCGATCCCTAGGGGTTGTATTGCTTGGTCTGGACTTGGTCATGCTAGGGGAGTATGTGTTGCTGAGTCGTTCGAAAGCGCTTCTTTTACGGTGACTTAGATGATTGAACACACTCATGTCCTCATCTTTTCTCCAAGCATCTGTTTTTGATTTTTCCCTCTTGTAGTAGTACCTCGCTGGCGAGTTTCTGTCACCAGGGCTGAGGGAGTAAAAGTCTAATCCCTTAATTATTCGAGCCCTCATTGGGGGTTGTCCCTAAGTCTAGTTGGATTGCACACCTTTTCTTTTGTTACATGTCGTGCCTTTTCCATGATGATGGCAAGATGTCATCATAGTGCTTTTCACAAAACTCTTGGATACCGGCCTGGGGCGCAGTAGTCTGTTTCTCTGGGGTGTTTTTTCTTTTCACAGTGTCTGACAGTGGTGATCACGGAGTGGTAGTTGGCCATTGCACTCGTTTTTTTTGGTAGTTCTAGTGTTGGGTCCCACGGATGGCGCCAACTTGTTGATGCAAAAGTTGGGTCTGTTTGTATTTGATCCGAATAAGCTGTTTTTCGGGTACAAAACACCTTCTTCTTGCACCAAAGTGAACCCCCCCTCCCGCCCCACCCCCTTCCCTCCACCCTTCCCCCCCCCCAAACCACCCCTCCCGGGGCACAAGGAAGTAAAGCCACCGGTTACCTTACGTAGGAGCGGTTCCAAGATTAGCTCGGCGTTGTGGTAAGTATCGGTTGGTTTGGAGGTTAATTGATGTGTTTTAGGGTTTTGTTTTTTGGTCATACCTGAATCAATGAATGTTATCCTCCTTTTATAGGCCTCAGACCCCGTAGGGTTTCCTTGTATTTCGGCCCAAGATAAGGCCGATATAACCGGAATCCGACCTTATCCTTAGCATATTCAAATAAGGAGAGTATATCCCTTAATTGACTGGGCTATCTATCCCTAAAATAGCGCCCAAGTACATCGCATGCCGGAGCATAATGCCATATACTTTGCTATCTCCGGCCGCGGCCTGGACGAGTGTCCGTGGCCGTGACCCATAACCCGCGGCCCAAGTAGCGATAACAATAATTAGCCCAAAATAGTATCTATGGGCCGGGTCAGACCATACTATACGTCATCACACACCTTAACCATTTAAGGTTAATTATCCGGTCAAAAGCTTAAAAACGGGTAAATGGCTAACCATGACCCAACTAACTAGCATAATACTTGTCAGAGCCTCAAACCAATCAGTTCCATCTCACAAACAGACCATTATATGACGGTATATTGGCGTAGTTTGTCATAGAAAATACGCGGGAAAGTAAGACACCATATACGATGTAACGACCACAAACCTTGTTGACCCGAACGAACTAGTACCACAACCCCGGAGACAAACTAAAAGTACCAAAACTACATCAATCGGCAAAAAAACCATCAACCCGAACCTTTGTTAAAGATGATATGAACCATTGATAACCACAAATCTAAAGCACGACCGCCACAACCCAAAAGCCGTGACAACCGTGTAGATTTGAAGCTTCACAACTGGTCTATTAGAAACTCAGAAATATATATATATATATATATATATATATATATATTTATTTTATATTATATATATATATGTGTGTGTGTGTGTGTGTGTGTGTGTGTGTGTGTGTGTGTGTGTGTGTGAATGATCGTTGTTATAGTGACCATAGTCTCCACACTTGTAACATTTCACGTGGCTTTTATCCCGGACCCGCTCGTTACCATCTCGACCCCTCACGGACCCACGGCCTCTTCCCCGGCCACGCCCAAAGTCATCTCGGTTCGAGCTTCCACCGCCACAATGCTTACACCCGTGCGACTTCCCGTCACTTGCCAACAACAAACCACCTTGAGTGTCTTCCATCTTCTCAGCTCCTTTGATACGCTCCTCGTACGCCTTCAGCCTTCCAACGGCTTCATCGAATAACATCGAGTCCAATTCAAAACATTGCTCAATTGAAGCCACAATCTGGAGAAACGACTTAGGCATAGAATCAAGTAGCCTTTTCACCATGTCTACTTCTTCAAGCTCGTACCCAAGGCCCCTTGCCTTCGAAGCTAAACCACTCAACTTGGTTGCAAACTCATCCACGGTTTCTCCCTCCTTCATGCGCAAGCTTTCCAACTCCCTTTTCAATGTTGCAAGGCGAGCCGTTCTCACCCGATCTACCCCCAAGTACCGCGTTTTGAGACCGTCCCATACTTGTTTTGGATCGGTATAACTCGCCATTTGCAACACCATGTCTTCTGGTATGGCTTGAAACAAAAATGCAAGAGCTTGTTTTGACTTCTTTGCATCAGGTTCTTCACCTAACGCTCGTGGTTCAACCGTCCCCCATAATCCATATGCATCCATAATGGACTTTACCTTGACAGCCCACACTGGATAGTTTGTTGCGGTTAAAACCGGAACTTGGTACGACATCGAACCAGCCTCCTTAACAGGTACTAGCGCCATTTTTGACAACTTCAACTCCTTTTCTGATCAAACCCGTCCAAGAGTTCTATTCACCCGATCAAGAAAACGAGCTACCGCTTTTACCGTTTTCTTTAACCCGCTAAACGAACAAAATCCAAAGCCACCTGCTTTGGAAAGATCCTTCACGTATCGTTTTGCACGCACATCCGGTCGGATATACACTCCTTATCACGAACAGGAAGATCAGGAAGTAGAAGGTTGCTTTCGTAACTCCTTCATTTCCAACTTTTGATTCATCTTACAGCCCCCTTCATTGAAAACATGCTCTGGTACAAATGTAGATTTAAGCTTCACAATGGTCTATTAGAACTCAGAAATATATATTATATATATATATTATTATATATGTATATATTTATATATATTATATATTTATATATTATATTGTGGGTTTTCTTTTTCAGAACCAAATAAATGTACAGAACTGCGAGAACTAGAATCAACCAATCATATTTTTTTGAATATTTATTTTTTTATTTAATTTAAAAGGGTAGAATAGTAAAATTAACCTTTTTATTTACTTTTTGAATTATTATAATAAAAAACGTTTTTTTTATTTCTAAATTTTAGAAATTTAATTTTTTTTAATAAATTCTTTTTCAAGCATGATTTTAAAAAGTAAGATGCATATGTGTTTTTTTATATATAATGTAATTCTTAATATATTTTTAATGTGCAATTGCTTAAACTCTAATATGTCTTGGACAAAAATATTTACATAAATGCATAGAATGACAAACATAAATATTTTACATCTATCGTATACATTTCATAATGAAAACATTATACACAAAATCTAAAATAACGTGATATACAATTGAAATACAAAATTTCATAAGTAAGGAATAAATGAAAGTTCCGTTGATGTATAAACGTGTCTACCAATCTTTAACAAAAACATATTTAGTTTTGCCGTATTTTATGACTTGTATTTTTCTCTCACATAGAGTCTTTTGATTTCTTCTGCATGTATATGTGCATTGAGTCATCTTGATGTGCACTTGTAATTCTGCTTGCATTTTGTGTCTTTAATATTTTACTTCTTTATTTTTACTATATTCCGCATAATAGTATGTACAATATTACATGTGCACTCTTCACATCGCTTTCATACTTGTACTGCAAGTTACAACACAACAATTAATAAAAATCAATTATTTAAAAACTAACAAAACAATTTGAACCATCTTCATTAAATTTTCTATTAATGATTAAAACACATATGCACACAATTTCATTTATTTAAAGAAGCACAAAACCAATATGCATATTTCTTTATTTTTTATATTAATCATCAAACAACACAATTTTTGAAATAGTACTAATGATTCTAAACTTAGACAAACAATTGAAAACATCATCTTTGCCCGTAAAAATAGATTAAACAACACCAAAGTGTTATTATTAACCGGTAAAGAATTTTCAACGTTTTACCAGACACAACAATAGGAAAAAAAAAAACTATCATACTTAGAAAAATAAACGATAGATATATATTTGTATAAGTCAACCAATTATTTCGGTACATGTGGGTTGCAGCAAGCAATTTGTAATACAAATATCCATTTTTGAAGTATTATACATACTATTTATAAAGAATCTCAATGAATTAATTTAATCCTTAAACAAGTTTTCTTTTAGTGTGGAATGAATAAAAAAACATTCCCAATGTGATGATCCTCAAAACTCTGGCGTACGTAAGATTGGACAACAATTTTTTTTAAAACACCCGATCTATTATCATAAACTATTGAGTCAAATCTTAAATCAACTTAGATGTTACCTTTTAGTGTGCAAACGTGAACAAGAAATTGAAAAATCTTTTTCGATCCTTCGATTCCTCTATTCCCCGCTAAGTATGCGTTGTTGGATTTTTTTATGCTATTCAAGACACTAGTCGAATATTGTTTCTTTCATTTTCATATCAAAAATTGCACAAGAATAAGCGCCTGTAATGGAGACGGGCGGCCTGTTTTAGGTTAGGATATGGTGTTCAGATCTTGAGGAAGAGGAGAGATGTGTGGATGAGTGGTGAGTGGGTTTTGATAAAGTAACTACTCACCTTTATCTAGAATCACCGGCTTTTTGTTATTTTTAAAAAACCTATAATTACCCTTTTTATTTAAATTAAAATATGTTTTGTTTTTATTTTATATTACTAATATGCAATGTCATTTTTAGCGTTGATTAAAATATAGAAGGTTTAAGATGGTTCTCGCAGTTCTGTACATTTATTTGGTTCTGAAAAGAACCTTCACTTTTTATATATATATATATATTATATCTATAATATACTAATATATATATAGTATATATTATATATATATTTATATATATATATATATTTATATTATATATATAATACTATATATATCTGGTTGTGTTGTGTGTATGTGTGTTGTGTTTGTGAATGATCAGGGGTAAAGAAACAATGTAAGGAAAAGGGATTGCTTTTATTCATAGATCCATGGCTATATTAGCCTTACAGATAAAGACGTGTGTAGAAACAGTTTTCTAACTACAAACTAGGAAACACTAAATCTTGGCTTAACGAACAAGGTAACTTTAACCCTTTCTACCCAAGTGCAAATGCACTACATTATTTTCGGTCATAAATCTTTTACTGATTAAAACTATCATTATTGCCTAAATAACCTTAAATAGCATGACCATGCATAGTGTACCCCAACCATATAAAAAACGATTTAAAGCAAACATCCGTTGATTGAATTTAATTAACTGCCGGAGTTGCCACATACTACTACCAAGAACCTAGTTAAGCCGAAAAATAGGCCACGGCTTTGAGATCGTAAACGTTAAAATCCTCCACAGCCTTAAACCATGAATTCACGACTTAGACAACCATCACCATGTCCCTACCCATCCTTAAAAAAACAAACATAATCCTTGCCGAAAAACACCCATGACCATGGAAACCCTATGCTGAAAATAAAGGGATGAGCACGGTACCAGATTGGTACCGAACCCGTACCGAATTGGTGGTACCGATTTTTTTCTCGAGCATGAAACGGGTGTACCGGTACCGTACCGAACAGGATTCTTTTTTTATTTATCTTTTTGTTTTTTGTTTTTTTGGTACCGGACACGGGGATCGGTACCTAGTACCGGTGAAATTTCTGGTACCTTCTGGTACTTCCTGTTTTTTGTAGAATAAAAACAAAATTATAAATTTCACGCTAGTAACTTTTTATGACAACAACAAAAAATGAATAACGTGCATTTTTGAGTGATTTCGAACCGAGGGTTCATTATCATAACCCGAATCCGATTCATCAATATTCAACATTAAGGTTTCTTTAAAAATTATGTCATCTCTCTACATAAAATCAATATATACGAATTAGATACAAAATAAACTACAGTAATAATCATTGATACTGATATATGCGAATTAGAAATAATAAATTAATAATCATTATTATAATAATATGCCACTGTATTTGACTAAACAACTTGAGTCGACATGCTATATATTTATACTAATACATGCAAGATTCGATTATCACTAAACTAATGATCGATGATGTAATATATATTCCTCATAAATTAGATAAAATGAAATAATAATCATTGCAAACTACGATGCAAATTATGGACGTCTTATTGCATATGTAAAAAAAACTTTTATTTTTTTTTCAATGATGATGATCAAGATGATTTAAAGATATTAGATTTGATGATTTGAGTGGTTAATAATAAGTTCAGGGTTTAAATTTTTTTTAGAATGTGCAGAGTCATGGTTGTTACAATTCTTTTTTTTAGACGTTGGTTTCTTTCTTAGACAATTCAAAATTTCGGGTATTTTTCGGTACTAATTTCCTCGTTTTGGTATCAGGTTACCGGAATTAGTAGGTACCGCATATTTTTTTTTGCTCGAATTCATGTTTACCGATCTTACTGTTATCGTGAGTCGGTACCGTTTACGGTACTATGGTTCCGGTTCAATGTCCGGGATTGGGTCAATGATCATCCCTTCATGACCTATACAACAAAATTAAGCTTAAAAAACAACCTATTTTGTATGTGTATTCGAGATTGTCGTTTATTCTATGTAATAAGTAATTCTATATACAAATTTTAAATATAATAAAACAAGACCTAGTACGATAATGTCTTAGTAACACAAAGAAAATGTCAGCATGTGTGATTTCTTACGGTACCCAAATCCAGAGTATTTTTTTGGGAAAAATACGTGATGACACGTTTTGTCATCTTTTTCCGAAGAGGACTCGTTTTTTGGGAATTACCAATTGGACACAAGATGTAGCTCAACAATTATCGAGCGACATTACAAGTGTTGGATTAGGCAACAATTTATATAAAAAAAAAGGAATGGTCGCTCAAAAAGTTCGGGCCTCTTTTTTTTTTCTTATTGGGCGTGATGTATTATTTTTTGAGCGATCAATCACTATTCGGTGAGGCCCAGTTTTGTTCTTATAGCCCTAAAAAAAATTTGAGAGATGCTAGTGCCGAGTTAATTTGTTTTTAGGTTGTTTTTATAAGTTGAAATTTTTTTAGGGTTAAGGTTTGGGTTGGTTAGGGTTTTGTAGTTTAAAAAATATGTTGAAAGTGAATATGTGTAATGTTCGTGAACGTTTTATTAACTGTATATGTTGTATATAATTGTTTTTTTACGTGAATTGTGTTGTCTTTGATGGCGTCGATTCGTTTATCCCATCAAAGAGGACGAAAGAGGGCAAGCGATTTGGTTTCGTACGTTTTATTAATGTTTTTAACGTGGATCGATTGGTTAACAACCTGTGCACAATTTGGGTTGGCCGTTTAAAACTGCACGCAAATACAGCGAGATTTCAAAGGAAGCCTTTGAATGAAATGAATGCTTCTACAAAGAATATGGGCGAGAACAATAGGGGCGCTGATAAATGCTCTCGTTCATATGGTGGGGCGATGGGGAGCGGTAAGTCATATGTCAATGTTCTTAAATCTAGTAATGTGGTGGAATCTCCTTCTCCTGCTCTTGTCATTGATGATGCTTTTGTGGTTCGACGTGAACTTGATAATTATGTTATGGGAGAGGTCAAGCTAATGTCGTCTATTGTAAACATTCGTACTTTGTTATCAGCTGAAGGTTTCAATAATGTGAAACCTATTTATATGGGAGGTTTGTGGGTTCTTTTGGAATTGGACTCTAATGATGTTAAAGAAAAGTTTATGAAGCACGTTGGGGTTGCGTCATGGTTCAATAGGTTGTGTGATGCGGAGCAGGATTTTGTATCTAGGGAGAGAATTGCTTGGGTTGATATTGAGGGTGTACCTCTTCATGCTTGGTCTCGTGCTACATTCCAAAAGATTGGGTCCAAATGGGGAGAAGTGATGGACCTTGAAGAATGTACTGATGATTTGTTTGCAAGAAAAAGGATTTGCATTAAAACAAAACAGGAGGTAAACATTCTTGAAGCCTTCAAGATAATTGTGAAACGAAAGGTATTTGTGGTAAGAGCTAAAGAGCTGTTCGTTTGGTCCCCGGTGTTTAAGGAGCCAGAGAATGTGGAATATTGTTCGGATACAGAATCAGAAAAAGAAGGTGTTGTTAAGGATGGGAACGATGATGGTGGTATTCTTGATGCTGAGAGTGAGGTAGAGGGGGTTTCAGAAACTAACTTTGGTGATCTACAGGATGGATTGGATGCGGACCACGTCGAATCAGTCAAGGATAAGGAGTGCTCGAGTGATCCGTTTAGTGTTTATTCATTACTGAACAAGAACAAGAACAAAGCAGACTCTCCCCAACCAATTGTGGATACTAGTCTAACTCATCCGCCTGGTTTCACACCGGACAGGAATGATAATGCGTCAGATGTACAAGAGATGCGGATGCCGGATAATGCTTCTCCTCATAATCATTCTGTGGGGTTGAATTCTAGAATTTTGCAAGATGCGTCTCTAAGTGAGGATACTGTTGTGTCAAATGGTCAGATTAAGGAGAAAGGGTTACGTAATGGAGGGTCAATTTTGGAAGTTCTTGATGATATGATAAAAGTAGGTCAAGCAATGGGTTTTTCCATGGGGGGCTGTTTGAACGATATGGAGGGTATCATCAATTCACAAGGAGGTCATGAGGGTGATCAATGAATTGCCTTTCTTTGAATATTCAAGGTCTAGGATCCAAGGCCAAAAAATCATGGATTCGGGAGTTAAATATAAAACACAAGGTGAGTTTCTTGTCCATTCAAGAAACAAAAATGGATAGTATTTCCGATATGGAGATCAAATTCTTATGGGGGAACAGTTTGTTTGAGGCTTCGATCAGTGAAGCTATAGGAAATTCGGGGGGAATTCTGTGCGTTTGGGATCCCAACGTGTTTTCTAAGTCAAATCATGTTGTTTCTGATAATTTTGTTGCGGTGTACGGGAACTGGATTCCTAATAATATGGATTTGCTTATTATATCTGTTTACGCTCCTCAATCTATTGTGGAGAAGCGAACTTTATGGAATTTTATCTCGTCTCTTATATCTCGTTGGAACGGTGAATATATGGTTTTTGGGGATTTCAATGAAGTTAGATTTGAAAGAGAGCGTATGGGGTCGATTTTCAATCAACACGGGGCGAATGTTTTTAACTCTTTCATCTTGAACTCAAGTCTTGTAGATGTTCAGTTAGAAGGTTATGCGTTTACCTGGGCATATCCGTCGGCCGTCAAGATGAGCAAATTGGATCGTTTTTTGGTGAGTGAAGGATTAATCTCTTTATTCCCGTCTATGTCAGCTATTTGTCTTGATAGGCATCTTTCTGACCATGGCCATTCTTCTTCGAGATGTGATAGCAGACTTTGGAGCTATTCCTTTCAGGCTGTATAACTCTTGGCTCGATTGGGATGGATTTGGATCTTTGGTTTCTAATATTTGGAATTCTACTATTCTTATTGATCGTAATGGTATGGTTCGATTCATTAAGAAGCTTCAAATTCTGAAAAAAGAGATTCGATTGTGGAATTAGGGTCTTTTGAGAAAGAAACAATAAGGCTCATTATATTAATGATATCAAAACCGAGTGAAGAAAACTATTTGATGCTACTTTAGATCAAGGTACGAGTAACTGATGAATTACTCCTAGCTCGGATGGATTTGATGAAAAAATTTCATGATTCTAAATCTTATGAAGTTCGTGATCAGATTCAGAAGGCCAAGATTAAATGGGCTATAGAGGGGGACGAAAATTCTAAGTTCTTTCATGGTATCATAAATCGGAAACGAGCTAATCTGTCAATTAAGGGCGTCTTGGTAGATGGTGATTAAGGTAGATGTCCAAATCGTGTAAAGAGGAATTTTTTGTATTATTTTGCTTCCAGGTTTCAAGATCTTGGTCCGCGGAAGAATGTCGATTATATTTTACTTTTCCTAATCGTCTCAATTCAGATCAAGCTTTTTGGAGTTAGGAAAAGCGGTGTCTTTGTGATGAAATTCGAGATGCGGTATGGGATTGCGGTACAAATTAAGTGCTGGGCCTCTGATGGGTTTTCTTTTGAATTTTTTTGGAAATTTTGGGATGTAATTGGGCCGGATATGTGTGTTGCCGTGGAATGGTTCTTTTCACACAACACTTTTACTAGAGGATGTAATTCCTCTTTTATATCTCTTATTCCGAAGATTCATGATCCTAAATTTGTGAGTGACTATCGTCCTATCAGTCTAATTGGAAGTCTTTATAAGGTTGTGACTAAAATCTTATCTAGACGTCTCTCTTTTGTTATTTCTGATCTTATTTCGGATGTGCAAACGGCTTTTCTTCCTAAAAGGCAGATTCTTGATGGGCCTTTCGTTATCGACGAGCTTCTTTCTTGGTGTAAACGGAAAAAACATCAAGCTATGATTTTTAAAGCTGATTTTGCTAAAGCCTATGATTCGATCCGATGGGACTACTTAGATGATGTGCTTGATGCTTTTGGTTTTGGAGTCAAATGGAGGGCGTGGATTAAAGGGATTCTGTCTTCTGGGATGGCATCTATCTTAGTTAACGGAAGCCCCACTTCTGAATTTCATTTTCATTGTGGTTTAAAACAAGGCGACCCGCTTGCACCATACCTTTTTATCTTGGTAATGGAGTCGCTCCACCTCTGTTTTTCGAGGGCTGCTGATGACGGGTTCTTTAAAGGTATAAAGGTTGATTCCTCAATTACTCTTTCTCATCTTTTTTATGCGGATGATGCCATTTTTGTTGGAGAATGGTCAAATGATAATTTACGAAACATTATGTATATGCTTAAGTGTTTCGCGATGGCGTCTGGGTTAGGAATCAATCTTAATAAAAGTCACTTACTTGGGGTTGGTGTTCCCAATGATACGGTATCCCTTGCTGCTGGTTTTCTTGGTTGTGGGGTTTTAAAAACTCCATTTAAGTACTTAGGGATTACTGTTGGAGGGAGTATGTCAAAAGTTAATGCGTGGGCTGATTGTATTAGTAAGATTAAGGCGAGGTTGTCCAAGTGGAAAGTCCGTACTCTTTCTATTGGAGGCCGTCTCACGCTCCTCAAATCGGTTTTGGGCTCCACTCCTATTTACAGCATGTCTATGTATAAGGCTCCTAAATCTGTGTTGAATAAAATGGAAGCTTTACGTCGAGATTTCTTTAATGGTGTTCAAGGTCATGATAGAAAGATAGCTTGGATCAAGTGGGCTAAGGTTCTTGCTTCAAAAAAATATGGCGGGCTGGGAGTGAGTAGTTACTATGCATTGAATAGAGCACTTCTATTTAAGTGGTTGTGGAGATTTATTTCGTGTGATGGCTCACTTTGGTTTCGCTTCATTAAAGCTATTCATGGCAACAGTATGCAGGTTCCTTCTTCTTGTCATTCTTCACCTTGGAGTGTCATCCTTAAGGAGGTTAGTGCTTTAAAGTCTCATGGTGTGGATCTTCTTAGTCATTGCAAAATTCGTGTAGGGTCTGGTAGGAATACTCGTTTTTGGAGTGATGTTTGGTTAGGTGAGTCTCGGCTGAGTTTGGCTTTTCCTCGGTTATATGCATTGGAGACTTTCAAGGAATGTACAGTAGCTTCGAAGTTTCAAGGTACTCTATTTAATACGTTTAGGCGAGAAGTTCGTGGTGGTGCAGAAACTCAACAACTTACCCAGCTCCAATCATTAGTTGAGACGGTTATACTTTCTAATGCCGACGATCGTTGGATATGGGATTTAAATGGAGAAGGGACGTTTTGTGTTAAGGATGCTCGAAACTTAATAGATGAGGTTTTCCTTCCTAAAGCTCCAGCTGCTACCAGATGGTTAAAATTAGTTCCTATTAAAGTTAACATTTTTGTGTGGAAGCTCCAATGTGATCGTCTCCCCACTAGGAATAATCTGGTCCGAAGAGGTGTGCATGTTCCGCATGCGTGTTGTCCTGTTTGTGAGACGGGGACTGAAGATGTGGCTCATCTGTTTTTTCTTTGTGAGGTTGCTCGAGATGTTAGTCGCCTTATTTGTCGATGGTGGAATATTTCCTGGATGCAAGTTGGTTCCTTTGCGGAATGGCTTGATTGGTTCACTTCGATTCGTTTGGGTTCCAGATTGAAAAGTGTCCTTGAAGGTGTTTTTCTTGTTGCTTGGTGGAGTATATGGGGTTTCCGGAATCAACATCTTTTTTCGGCTCAAAAACCTCGAAGGCATGTCCTGTTCGATGATATAGTCATCGTTCTTTATTTGGAATTCAAGCTGATGTAAGAGTATTTTCACTTGGGATTATTGGCTTCATACATCCTTATTTGCTTTCTCTGTACTTGTTCTAGCTCCTTGCTAGTTGCTTCAATAAAAGTTGCCGTTCAAAAAAAAAAAAAATAATACGATATGATGTTTCAAAGTGTGGCACTCGTGTGTTTTTTGTTATTTTGGTTTTTTTTGTTTGCTAAATTTAAATGAATTAAATTTGTATACTTTGAAAATTTCTAATTAAAAACATAAAAGTAACATTATCAATTAAATTTGTATACTTTGAAAATTTCTAATTAAAAAACACACGAGTGCCACACTTTGAAACATCATATCGTATTCATAATAACTTTATTTTCAACCATTTTTTGTTCATTGCGTAGCGGCCATCAAAGACAACACAATTCACGTAAAAAAACAATTATATACAACATATACAGTTAATAAAACGTTCACGAACATTACACATATTCACTTTCAACATATTTTTTAAACTACAAAACCCTAACCAACCAAAACCTTAACCCTAAAAAAATTTCAACTTATAAAAACAACCTAAAAACAAATTAACTCGGCACTAGCGTCTCTCAAATTTTTTGAGCGATATATGACAAAACTGGGGCCCGCCGAATAGTGAATGTCGCTCAAAAATAATACATCTCGCCCGAACTTTTGAGCGACATTCTTTTTTTTTATATAAATTGTTGCCTATCCAACACGTGTAATGTCGCTCGAATTTATAAATCTCCCTCGAATTGTTGAGCGACATCTTTGTCCAATTTGGTAATTCCCAAAAATGTGTCCTCTGCGTGAAAAGAGTTACAAAAAGTGTCCTCTGCGGTAATTTTCGCTATTTTTTCCGATACGGACACCTTTTGAGAAATTAATGTTATCACAGTCTTTCTGTATCACTGTAGGTCTGGCTTAATCCACTATACGTCACTGGGACATATATGGTGACACAAATTTACTTTCGTTACAGTATCAAAGAGACTTTATTTGTAGCAGCTATACATAGGCAAAATGTCTGATCAAAATTAGCAGATATCTAGTACTGGTAGAACTAGTCATAAAAATCTAACTCTTAGATATTTATGTTGTACTCCGATAAAGACTTTACACAAAATATTGATGCATCTTTTCCCGTCAAGAAATTACATTAACTCGATTCTATACTACTAGATACATACATACAATAACTCGACATTGTATTTTTACAAGTTTAAACGGTGGTTCTCAACAGGAGTAATCTCTATTTGCACCTCAATTTCGCCGTTTTCCACATCTCTCAACCTTAGAACCATATCTTGTGTGATTCCCTCCATATTCCAAATGATATGGCTCTCCTCTACTAGATGATTATACTCGTTAGGTTGAACAGTTTTGAGTTTACTACCAGTCGGGAGGTCTTGCAAATCCGAGCCCATTTCCAAACATTCAGCGTACGGATTTAGATCTACATTTGCTATCCCCATGTTATCATCGTCACTAAATGTGTCTTTATCATACACCGTCTAAAAATATAACCACATACATTCAATTATTAAGGCTGTAGATGTTTGAAACCAAAATTTACACTATATCACTTCATAAAAACTCGGTTATAATGAGCTACTCACTTGCAAGTCAAATATCATAGTTAAAAAACGTACAAATACGGAATAATATTGGAACGGGTTACTCACAAGTTTGATTGGAACCTTGGGATCCTTGATGGTCATTGTTAACTCATCACCCCACAGAGGATTGCAATTGTCCTTCACCACCTTAGTCTTTGTTTTCTGCATTAGAACAAAAAAAGGTTTGTTTTAATTAAGTAAGATCTCGCAATAGATCATCATATATGGTTTGCTAAAACAAAAACTTGGTTTAGATTACTAATCAATATTAATGAAGAAAAAGCAAACAAAAAAGTTATAGAGAAATAGGGGATGCATGTATGTTGATCTTAAAGATTGACCTGATGATCCAAGGTTGCGACTACGTAAGGATCACTGGTGCCACGGCCCTTATCACGAACCGCAAGATTTTTCCCTTTCTTAATTGTTATCCTCAATATTCCCATAACTCCTTCCATTCGATCTTTTAAGTTTGTTCATAAAGAACTTACATAAATTGATCAAAAATGGTATAAGTTGTTGGATAAGTTATGTTTATTGTGTTTTTTGGTTAAGGAAAACCGATCGAGAGGCTAAATAAAATGATTGATAGATAATTAAGGAGACCTTGTCAAATCCCATCGGTTGTACATGTGAGGTTGGGATTATATCATCTACTCCATAATATGCGTTATGACAACTTGAAAAGTCTACACTCTACAGCATGCATGTGAAGTTGTATATGCGTTATGACATGAAAAACTCTCCAGGACAAAAACCAGCTGGATACAAGTGTTTTTGGTACAATATATGGGTTTTGAGAGATTCAAATATATGTAAGCCATAATTTTATGCAAATCAATGTGACATATGATCAGTGAAGGTAATCAGTTTTGATGGATCGACGACGTGGTGCAAGTATCTGATGCTACGTTATGTATGCACCATTACGAAAACTCAAACTTGCGTCATTTTAGATAAAATGCGTCATATGCACCTAGAGCCCACTAATATATTCTGTAATTTAGATACGAGTGGTGTGTATGCAAATCATAAAACAAGAAGTGCAAATCTCATCCCATATACACTATGTTTATTCATTGTGATTGATTGGATGGGCTAATGCTATCAATATGCAATACTACTATAATGGGCTTTAACAATAAGCTTATTAATAATGCCCACTTAACGTAGCTGGCCCGTTTAGTATGTAAAGTACGTCAAAAGTCTAAAGAAAGTCGAGAGTGAAATAAGTTGAGTGTTGAGAAAGAATTTCCATACGAGATACTTTGGATAGAAGATCCTTGAGAAGTTTGAAGTTTTTTTCTTTTGGTTTTTGATTCGGATTGTGATCGTGGTAGACTTGAAAAACTTTGAACATAGATGGTTATACTTATATTGCGCCTGTGTATGATGTTGTGATTGTAACAATTTGTGGATGGCAATGAAATTTTTTGATGTCACAAAAAAGGATATACAAATGATTGATCGTATCTAGTTAAAGTAATAGATACATAGAACTTGGTTTTAAAATAATGGTTTCAATCGACTGAATTAATATGGACGAATGTTCTTATTCTGTTTGACCTGTTAGGTGAAAATCAGTTATAGATTCAATGCATGACGCTTGGTTTAAAATAGAAAACCTATTCAAATAAGTGTGGCTCAAAGTATATTTTGTTTTTCTTAGAACATCAAAGGGGCAAATATTTCTAATAGCATAATCTTAAATGGCCAGGTGACTAGGATGAAGATTAAATAAAAAGTTTGTTTTTACCTTAAAAATCTGAAAAGTCATCAGGTTGACATGTTTCTCTTCTTGTTTGTTTTACGCAGAGTATCGATGAACAATCGGAATTTAATAAACATTTGAATATCGATGAACATTTTTTACTAATGAACATTTTTTATTAATAAACAGTTTGTGTTGAATATCATATTGACTGTATATGGATGAACATTTTGTATTGATGAACATTTTGTATTGATGAACATAACACACGCTTTTGTATTATTTGATGAAAATAACAAACACTTTTTGTTTTTTGATGAACAATTTTGTGTATAAATGAACATAACACACGCTTTTGTATTATTTGATGAAAATAACAAACATTTTTTTTGTTTTTTGATGAACGATTTTGTTTCTTCAACATTCTTTGATAAACTTCTTTATAATTATAAAATATTCTTTGATGAATGTTTATTTGATTAACAATTTTGTTTACAACTTATTTACTGAAATTTCTTTGATTAATAGATTCTACTCTAATGAATAATTGCATATCAAAAAATACTCGATGGATAAAAGTGGTGCCAATCAAGGTTAACATTTATGCGTGGAAGGTGAGAATGGATTGTTTGCCTACCCATCTTAATATACCCCGGAGAGGTATAGATATTCCATCTATTCTTTGTCCCGTTTGTGGCAGCGCCATGGAATCGTCAAGTCATTTATTTTTTGATTGCTGTTGTGAAAGATAATTTCGCAAAGATTTGCCGTTGGTGGAGGTGGATTCCTAGAAGTGATAGTTGATGACATGGGGTTTCATGGATCGTAAATCTCTCGGATTCCCTATCAATCATAAAAGGTTGTTAGAAGGGGTGTGTTTCGGGTTGTGGTGGCTAATTTGGGCTTATCGTAATAAGTGTGTCTTTGGTGTGGTTTCTCCTTCTAAGGCGGATATTTTTGATGATGTTGTGTCGTATTCTTTTTATTGGAGTCGGTTTAGATGTAATGTGTCGTTTAGTTGGGTTGATTGGCTAAAAAATCCTCATCTTGTAACTTTGTAATTTTTCTAGCTTCTTGCTAGTTTTTAATAAATTGTTGTTCAAAAAATATATATATATATATATATATATTTATCACAATTCTGAATTTTTTATTAAATATCGAAGCTTTCATGTATTACTAAAACATTTTATTCTACTAAACATCTTCAAACTCTAAAATCACAAAATTTTTACTGAAACATGTCATCGAACATTTTATATGTATTTTCATGAACACTGGGTTTTTTTTTAATCATAAGAAAAACTTTTGAAAAACAAAACATATGAAAAATTAATGTTAATTTTAAGTTTGTTGACCAAAATTTGTTACAGGATTAATCTCATTTTACTTCATATTAAATTAAGAGAGATGTCATACTCACAAAATGTTTACAAAAGATTTTCTCACAAAAAAATTTGTCATGCATCTATTAAGAGTTACCAATATAAAAAATAAAGAGCTGACAAGTCATTTTGTTAAAGTTTTTTTATAAAACTTATATGAATGTATCATTTTTCTTAAATGAAACCTTGTGTATATGAATAAAAAACTCGTCCTTTCTTAATCTGATAAAAACTCGTCCACTTGCTCCTTTGATATAATTAATATTAATAATTCAATATAAAGCTAAGAAACTTTGAAAAATCCTTTGACTTCAAATCCTTAAAATAAAGCAAAATAAATGTGCGAGGAGCATCAGGCAGCAACTTGCCACCGAAAAAAAATCAGAGAGACTAGCAGTAGGACCACCATGTCACCGCATACAACAACTCTTGTGACTTGTTTACATCGGTTCAATTTTCTAATATATTTATACCACCACTACATTATGTTAAAAAGTATATACAAGTAACAAGTGCAACAAAACATCACAAACTCAACAGGCATGAACGGAATCAGAACTAAAAATGACCATGCACAATTATAAAATAAAAAAAAACTAAATAAGACTATAATCGCATTATCTTGAGACCAAGTGCAACTCTGAAAATTTAACTACGCCACAAAATTTTGTGGATCTATTGGGACCCTCACGATCCACCTTGATTATGTATTGTTGGTAAAGGGTTAAGATGGTGTGCAAATCATCCCCTAAATAATCATAAAACTAATATAACAGTACATTCGAAAAATAAATATTAGTGATTAAAATGTAGCTTTCAGGGAGTTTATAAATGAGAAAAAAAATGTTTAAGTTATCATAGGAAATTTTAAGAATAAAGATCAACATATACTTTTGTTTACTAGTTTCTGCTCAATCAACATGTATAGTAGTAGAGTTGTTTGGATAAACATGTTATATGACTAGATCAAATTTGGCTCTTTGTTCGATTACAGGGTCGTTTTTTAGGGTGTGCAAGGTGGTCGACCGCTCAGGGATCTAAAATTTTTAAGGGCTTCAAAATTTGTCTCGTTGACAATTATTTGCATGGGCGGACATATTTTGTACGAAAAGAAAGTATTTAGATGAGAAAATATCTTAAATGAGTAATATGTTGAATGTTTAGATAACTAATTACACTATATTTTATAAACGGTAACACTTTATATATAACATGCCTTCTCAAAAAGCTTCAATATGTAATTTCACACATGGCCCCAAAAAAATTAAAATTTTAGGGACGTACCCTATTCGGCTACTAAGCAATTGTGCATGTCATTGTGTTGTTCCTGATGAATTCACTATATTTTTGAGTTTACTATTTTGGAGTGAAAAGGACATGCTTAGGATGATAATAAAAAAAATTGTGTTTAAGATTTTCTAAGAGATTAGAATTTAATGGATAATCGTTAAATGTATAACAAAAATACATAAATTGGCAACAAAAATTACCATCTTTTTTTATTTTCAACAAAAATTGCTATTTATTTTTCAAAAAAAATGAGATACATTGATTGAAAATATAAGTAACTTGAATACATTTTGTGTATTTTCCTTTGTGAGACGGTTAGTTAGTTGTGATCATTATCTATATTTATACTATTTATATCTATACTATATATAAAGCATTTAACAATGAATCTTGAAAGTAAAAAAGTTAAAAAGTGAAAAACTGAATTCTAACTACACAAAGTATGGTTGTTAAGATATCGATCCTGATCTTAGGATCTTACGATTTTACGATACTGTAAAGCAAAAACGATCCGGATCCTGCATAAGATCTTTGTATGCTTAAGATCTTATAGGATCCCTATCTTGACCATAGGATCTTAAGATATACTCCGATCCAATCTTACTTTTCTCGAACCAGAAACTAAAGAATTATAAATTTATGGGTTGTGTTTCGTAGAATTTATAAAAAAAAAAGGAACATGTTAATTTCTTAACTATTCATTAGCATGTTTAGGACTATCATTTTTATATGAAACTTTCATATTAATTTTGTGTTTTATAATATATATTAATTTGTAGATTTAGGATATTATTACAAAAGACAATTAAGGACATGCAAATTATTGTAGGATCTTAACCGATCTCCGATCCGGACTTTCGAGATCTCGATCTTGGAAAGACGAAAACGATCTTGGGTAGGATCACGATCTTGAAAACCTTGACGCAAAGTATTTGCTAACTACGAAAGGTATTTGATAGGCTGAATGAACTAAAAGTAGTTATAGAAAGTTTTGAATTTAGTAAATAATATGGAATGATTAACACAAAAAGGGAAGGGTTGACATAGTTTTCTCACTGGAATTTTTATTCATGGAATATATTAAATTGTATTATTAATGTACATGTTTGTTACGCCTGTGGTTAGGATAACTATCATATTTATTATGTTTAGGATATGTGTTGGAGTCATGTTAGGATATGTGTTTAGGATAAGTATTGTTATGTTTGACTCTTAATAGCTAAGTATCGTTATCTTAGGAAAGCGTCGTTATCTTAAGAAAAGTCAAAGGTCAAAATTCATAATAGCCATAATAGGCCCATGACCCATTTAGCTATGAGGGTTTTACCCTACTTTGTCTTACAAATACTCTTGTACTTTTTTATCAATCAATCAATCAAGTTAAAAGATCAATAATTCTCTCATTCTTCTCTCTATTTTCTTATAGAGCTCGCACACGCTATAAGTGGTGCCATATCCCGATACAACCCCTAACAAGGTCGTATCAATTGGTGTTTTCATTGAGAGTCCTTGTTGAGAGGGCTACTGAATTAGGGTTCCAATAAAAAAAAGTAGTTACTGTTCATCGACACTATTTACCGAGTATTGTTCATCATCATTGTTTATAGGTACTATTCAGCAGTAAAAAAATTTATTGTTCTTTCATTGCACTCATGAATGAAAACACGGTTTGTTTATGGCTTAAAGATCATCAAGATGCGATGGAAAAGCTGGCACAACAACAGGTCGCGGCTTTTCAGGCTCTGTTTGATAAATTACGACCCGAGTTACAAGCAACTCACGGGCTGCTACAAAATTTGCAGAGGGCGAGGTGCGTTATTACCACGATCTATGCGGTTGGACGTTCTCGTATTTTCGGGAGTCGATCTAGAAAGCTAGATCTTTGCCATTAATGAATACTTCTCATTGCTTAATACTCCCGATGATCAATGTTTGCGGATTGTGGGTTTTAACTTGGAAGGTTGAAACCGGTGGGGGCGGCTAGGGGGGCTATGGAATGGTTACGGGTGGATGAAAAGGAATTGGGTCTTGATCACCACAGGGCCAAGGTTTTGAGGAAAGGAAATCCCGGTTTCTAGACCATCAATAATATGAAGATCTCAAGGGATGGCATTATCGAAGTGTTAGCAATTGGGTATGGTTAAGGGATCATCAACGAGGACTTTGAGAAACTCATTAATAGGGTTACGGAAATATTCGAAAACTATTTGCTTCATCTATCTCTATATTTTCTGGGATTAAATGCACTTTCGCGGGGAGTTTTATAAGTATCAAATCCTACTACCCTTGGCGACGTGTTTTTGTTGGCATGAACTATTGAGGCTCGTTTCGATGACCAAGCAGCTCTGGTAGCGGGTACGTCAGCTGGATTGAAAGCTAACAAGGTGGTTAATGTTGCGTGACTGCAATTCAGAAGTCTTCAGGTTAGGCTTGTCACACAGCAAAGCGATTCAGTAATTCTTCAAGAAGGTTAAAAGAGTTTAATTAGGTGCATCAAGGCTTGATGTTGAAAGTACTTGATAATGGATGCTCGAGATCAAGCTAGTGAGTTAGAATCAAGGTGCACGTTTGTGGAGGGTAAACAAGATTGATGGGGGGCGTAAGGGGTGAAAGTGGTGGTGGAGGGGAGTTGCCGTATTGTGTTGGGTTTTTTTTGTATATCGCTTTTTTTTATTTTTGTTAAGTGTTTTTTGCTTTTTGTTGTTTGTTAGTATGTTGTTTGTTTTCTCTTGAATTCTTATTGTGGCTCCTGCCTTTGGTTTTGTGTGTTTTTATTTTTTTATATTATTGTTATTGTTGTCATTTTTTCTAGGCATTTTTTTTGTTTTTTTTTTGTATTGCTTGTTAGTGGCCGATGAGCAAAACAGTGACGAGCCAGACGTGTTGGAAGGTAATAGGGTTATAGGTAATGAAAATAACAAAGGGGTTGATAAAGAAGTTCAATACTCTCTTTATACCCTACGTGTTCTTTTTCCGTTCTTGGCGTCTTAATGACAAGTACATAAAGAAGAAAAAAGATGAAGGCTGCAATGCAAAGAAGATTATGGGATCCCAGAATCAAGATAATTTTTTTAGACATCACCTTGAGGACAAGGTGGTTTTGAAGGTGTGGAGAGTGTTACGCCCATGGTTAGGATAACTATCATAGTTATTATGTTTAGGATATGTGTTGGAGTCGTGTTAGGATAAGTATTGTTATGTTTGACTCTTAATAGCTAAGTGTCGTTATCTTAGGAAAGTGTCGTTATCTTAGGAAAAGTCAAAGTCAAAGGTCAAAAGTCATAATAGACCTATTGCCCATTTAGCTATTAGGGTTTTACCTAAACACCCCTTGGCGAGTGATACCACATGATATCCCACAATAATCCTTACACAACAAATAAGCAAACCCAAATAAGCCCTATATAATCCGAATATAAGAAGAAAAGAAAGGAAGAAAAGAAAACTTAGAATTTTAGATTAAGAGAGAGAATTGGTGGATTACAAAATGAAAGAAATGCAACCAACACCCTCTGCATGTGTGGAGAGGGTTTCTTTTATACCCCTAGCCATCTAGTTGGTGTGTGGGATTTTCTACTTGGGCCGGGCTTGGCTAAACTTGGGCTTTGAGCCCGAAACACGGACAATATTAGATTACAATCCAAGCCCGTTGAACCCGACTAGCCTATTACAATACAAGACCTAGTTTGACTTTATAAGACCGATAACATTCTTGTTTGACTTAATAAAATAAAGGCTAACAATCTCCCCCAATGTTGAGGTCTCTTTCTTTAAACTCCTCTGTACCACCGACAACATTCTTGTTTGACTTAATAAAATAAAGGCTAACACAAAACCAAAAATCAATCTTAGTCGTATAATTCTTAGCTTCAAGGTCTTTGTAACCTTAATACTTTGAGAGTATTCGTATTATTATCATTAATAATATTGGAGCTTATTTTTTGAATTGTATGTTCATTGAATTACTGTTTCATTGATAATTCTTCTTAATATTAAAGATTAGATTCCGCATAATCTTTAATACATTCAAACAAAGTTTCTACTATAGTTGTGTTAGATTTATCTAATATAACTAAACCTTAAACCAGCTTAAGGAATTTGATCTATTGAAGTGGGATCAAGAAGTTGTATCAGAGCTTGTTAAGAAGTTTTGAAAGATAAGAACCTGTTTTTATACACAAGATCTTTTTTTTAAAAGATATGGATTAAGATTTTGCACACATAGTGGCTGCATCTAAATTTCTCATGCTCAAACCTGGTGAGTATGAGATATGGAGGATGAGAATTGAACAATATATCCAGATGATAGACTATGCACTGTGGGAAGTCATAGAGAATGGTGCAACCTTTCCAAAAACAACAACTGTGGAAGGTGTTGTGATAGTGATGCCTATTACAACTGCTAAAGAAAAGGCTCAGAGAAGATTAGAGGTGAAATCTAGAAGTACTTTAATGATGGGCATTCCCAATGAACATCAGTAAAAGTTTAACTCTATAAAGGATGCTAAGAAGTTGCTGGAAGCTGTTGAAATGAGATTTGGTGGGAATGCAGCTACAAGAAAGACTCAAAGGAATCT
>BQNB010077787.1:0-30736 GCA_026074375.1 Tanacetum coccineum | reverse complement strand
TATCAGTCTCGGATTTTTATTCTTACTATGGGCTTTCTTTAGAAGACTGTAACATCGGTTGTGAGCCGGCAAGATACAGCAAATTTTTATCAGCCCACAGTTTATATTTATTATATTTTTTTTTCATTTTTCATAATTAATAAAAAAAATTATATATATAGAGAAAACTTCTTTTTGAAAAATTTAAGTATAAGTTTGAACTAAGACTAAATTTTTTGCTATATACTACATAAAAATTGTTGATTTAAGTTTAATCTTCAAAAATAGCACGTATATTAATCCGGTTAAGAGCTTATGGGAGAAAAAGCCACAAATTACACACATGAGCTCTTAAGATTTCCAACTAATCCTTGTTTAGCATCCAACTCATAATTAACTCTATCATTTTTCGTTCTTCGCGAATTTCCGCGAACGCTTAGCCTAAAAGTTAAGGAACAAGCTAGAGCTCAACACGCTCGATCGGGTCAAAATTTATTCTTATTCTACCCAACAGGAAAGTCAAAATTTTGACAAAACACTTATTTTATTTTTGAAAATTTTTAAATTTTTTCATTTTTTTTAAAAAATTTTTGTGGTAAAAACGGGATTACGTAAAAACAACGGCTGCAGGCACAATCAAATCGATAGACCCCCCCATACTAAAACTACACATTGTCCTCAATGTGAGATTCCCCCATACTAATTCCAATGCATATTCCTGATATAAAGGGTTCTCTACGCGAATCTAAAGCCGTTTATTAAGTATGCTAAAGATAAACGTTAGTCGATAAGATTTTAGGATATCGGATTCCCTAAATGAAGCTGAGGATTTGAAGCTCGAATGTATGAATGGACAAAACCATGAACACGAGAGTCTTCAAAATCCGGGCAATCCTGGACAATAAAAATCACAAAACACGAAACATGAGACAAGAAAGAGGCAAGCCTCCTTACATAAAATGTTAGAAAATAGATAAGAAGATAGAAACGCTTGTTTTTGTTAACCGAGTCACGAGCTTGACTCGACCCCGAATTAAGTTGTCCATGGGGAAGCAAATGGAAAAGAAAATCTCAATCGGGCTTTCATTAATGTTTGGATAAACATTAAAGCACATGAAAGTTCTATCCCGATGAGATGCCACCGGTTCTAAATGGAGATGTCGGGGTCAAAAATAGTGTCTTCACTCCCGGTGGAGAGAAGATATGGTGGAGTAACGGGATACGTGAGAAAATTAAGAAAGATCCATACAACATATGCCAAGAGAGGAGATTGGTCATCCTCGAATGTTAAATTCACATTTGTCGTAGAAAGAACGTTCTCACGAATCCCGGAGTCAACAATACTAGTCAACTCACCCGGGTCGGGCTCACTCTTAAAATAGAAACAATCATACTCCGGTGGAGATATGATATGAGCGAGTTCACCGGCGAACTTCTCATGATAACAGTCACTCCTATCGGCAGGAGGACACGAATTTATCGAAAGATAAAAAATGAACGAATCATATTGAGAAAAATCAGCATGAGTAGTGGTACTGCCACTACTCTTTTCTTCAACATAATCGTCATCGAGATAGAAAACTTCATAATCCGGAAAAGAATAATCAGAACGAGTAGTGGTACTGCCACTACTATTCTCTTCCAAATCAAAGCAGAAAGTTTCAGATTCAGGTAAAGAATTATCAAAGGTGTTAGTCTCCTCCAAGAAAAGGTTAGGAAATGTGGAGGGAGACTTGGTCACAAAACCGGAAGATAGAGGTGGATTATCTTTTAATGCTTCGATCTTAGCAATAAGAAGATTGATTTTCGATAATTTTTCACGAAGAACATCGTCCTCAATCTCTCCAACACTCTTTAATCGTGAAGAGGAGATTCAAACGATAATCGAGTGACGCCATAAGAATTAAACAATATAGAGGATAAGAATAAAGAATTAAACGGATAAGAGGTAACGGAGAATATTTTTGGGTTTTTAATAATATATGAGAATAGAAATTAAAATAAGAAAGAAAAATATTTTTGGTAACCGAAAATTAAACGTGCACGGTAGCTCTCTAAAAATACGTACAAGAAAGCGGAGGAGTTGGTAAGCGCGAGACGCTATTTAGAATAACCCTTCTCCTTTTGGGTGATGTTGATCAAACCCGCCTTAAACTTTCCTTATAGCACGTAATCTAAAGGTGAGCCGTAGCAATGATTAACAAACGGTTATTTTTATATTAAAATAAAAGAAACTAGAAGTGTAAAATATTCACAAACGGTAAATAACTTCACGAGGAAGGTTCTTCGAAATCACTAATCTTCGAACGAAACACGATAATTGTAACACACTTCCCTGGCAGCGGCGCCAAAATGATAATCAACTTTTTAGGGTCTGATTACGATTCAATTATAGTATAGTATAGTACGTATTCCAAGAGATTCAAATCGATTACTTTTATCCAAAGTAAGATCAAAAATCCCCCGGGTCGTTCTTCCCGACGAGGCGTGAATTTGAAAATCGAGAACGTTCGTAGACAATGCTTGAATAATCAAAGATTTGATTTGGTTATCTATTTCTACAGATAAAATGCAAAAACGAGTAAAAGAAACTCTAAAATGAAAGCAATTTAAGATAAAACCTAAAACGGGAACGTAAAAAAAGCGACTTAAAAACCTAAATTATCAAAATTAAGTCCTAAACTGATCTTTTTAGTTTTTGTAAGTCTTAATTGACTAAAAAGTAAGAACAAAGAAAACTAGACCGAAAACGAAAGTAAATTAAGCTTAAAAACGCGAAAACGAGAACGGGATTTTAATCCCGTTCTTTAAAAAACAAAATTTTGCAAAATAAACCCTACGGATGCAATTTTATTTTTCCTAGGTCCTACATGATAAAAGAAAATTTTGCAAAAAAAAGAAATTTATTTTTTTGATTTTTATTTTATTTATTATGATTTAAAAACGGTTTTTAAAATAAAAATTCATTAAAAATAGTAAATAAAATGGGAAAATTATGAAAAATTCATTGAAAATAGCTTAAAGTATGTAGAATGCAGGAAAAATAAAATTATGAAGACAACTTATCAAATAAGCTGTTAAATCAGCTACAACAGCTTATAAGCTAAAAAGGAAAAAAAGTGATAAAAGAATTAAAGGTGTAGGTTTAGACAGAAAAGTCCCAAGGGCACTAGTGTAGCAGGAGTCAGTGTTAAGTGTGTTGAGTTTGCAAGGGTGAGGTCATGGGTTCGAATCCCATGCCTCACTTTTTTTCAAAAAAACATTTTTTTTTGTAATTTTTCTTTTGCGAAAATGGTGTAAAACGACAAAATAGAAAGTTAAAAAAAGTGACTTTTTGTGAAAAGCTAAAATAAGCTAATAAGAAATGGGCAGATTCACTCTTTTTACACTAAGCCTAAATAAGCTAACTGTTGGGCTTATTAAACTCAATAAGCTAGGCTAACTAACAAAATAAGCAAAGTCAGATGCCAACCTATACCTAATAAGCACATATCATCAAAAATAAGCCAATAAAGATAAGCTAGAATAAGCTACAAATGGGTTGCAAAAAAAGGACAGAATGCTAAGAATGATATTAAGAAAACTAAGGCTTAAACTGTTTGGGAAATTAATGACTAATTAAGCAAATGAAAAAGGAAATAAGCAAGGCAGAAAGCTAGCTATATCTAATAAGCATATTGGAAACAAAATAAGCCAAGGAAATTAGTAGAAAAGTACAGAAAAAACCAATAAGCAGTTTGGCTATTTTTAGATGAGATAACAAAGGAAAAAGGGAAATAAGCTAAAATCTCTAAAGCCCTACACCTAATAAGCTAATGAACAAGAATAAGCTAAAAAGCACAGACAGATAAGCTATAAAAGCTGAAATAAGCAGATTAGCTTAATGACTATGAGGCTTATACACTTAAAAAGCCTGCCCAATAAGCTCCTATAATTAGCAAACAGAAAGGAGTTTGAACTTAAAATAAGCTTAAGGAAAAGCCTAGGAAAACAGGCTGCTAGTACAGTTGCACCTTTTTTAGCATTTCTTAAAAAGACAATTACAAATAAGCAGGCTATAAAATAAGTTACAAAATAAGCTTCAAAATTAAAAACAAGTTAAAACAGCTTGAGATTGACTTAAAGAGAGCTTATGCTCAAAAAGGCAAGGTCCAAAAACTCTTTTAACTATCAGTAAATAGGATTTGAAAATGGCTATTTTAAAACAAACAAAAAACAACAAGAAAATTTTGACAGATTGACAAAAGCTAAAGAAAACCTAAAGGACATTAAACTAATGCATTTCTACACTAAAAGGGATACAAAAACTAGACTCAAAGCTGGCTTAAACAATTTAAGTCTAATAAGCAGTTTTTGAAACTTTCACTGAACCACAGTTTGAACAACTATTAGAAAAAGCTTAAAAACAACTTATAAACCTTAAACACTTATGAAAACAGATCAAAGAGACTTAAAAAAGATTGTTAAAGTTAGCAAGGTGACCCATATGATTATTTAAAAACATTTTGACCCGTTTTCACTGTTGTCCCAATCACTCCTTAAAATTTTTAAACTCAAATTTTAAGCTGATTTTAAAGATTTTAAGCAATTAGGTTTAAAGACAGATAAAAAGCATTCAACATTAAGCTAAAGTAAACAACAAACAAACAGAAATAAGCACTGAAATAGGATAATAAGCAATAAGCAATATCAGCATATAAATGACAGTTTTGCATAAAAAACTTAAACTAAAGGCATAAAAGCATTAAACAAGCATAAACAAGCATAAAGAACATGAATAAGCACTAATAAGCTTAAAGTAAGCAATAATAAGCACTTGTACAAAAGCTCGAATAAGCTTATTAGGCCAAAACGCTTATAAGAAATTAATTGTGCATCATTAAACCAGATGGCCCTACTGGCGCTACTGGTTAATGAGTGTGTTGTGTGGGATGTTTGTTGTAAAAGGGGAGGTCATGGGTTCGACCCCCATGCCTCTCCTTTTTTTATAAACCATTTTTTTTCTTTTTTTTCTTTTTTTAAACTTAAAGAAAAGACGAAAATAAGCAAATTTTACAACTATGACTTTTTATCAAACTTACTAAATAAGCCAGAAAATGAGAACAAAAAGCTGACAGTGGACTTATGTAAAAGAGTTAAGGTAGAAATGCTAAAAGAAAAACTTGGCTTATGTAAAGAGCAAAAGAGGCTAAGAAGAGAAGAAAAGCAAACACTGATACTCAATCAACCTAATAAGCAAATAAGAACAAAACTAAGCAAATAAAACACTCTGAAAAGCAATAAGATCAATAAGCCCACTTTGGCCAAAAATTACTTAGCCAAACAGCCTAAAGGGGCAACTTTGGGGCTTATATTTAAGCTAGCAAACCAACAAGTCAATGCTTAAAACCTAAAAACAGCTAAAGTTGGACCAATAAGCCATAAGAAAAAGCAATTTCTAATCATTTTGAAAAACAATTGAGCAAGAATAAGACAAAGGAAAAGGGCAGGTTTGGATACTTTGATATTTTCAAAGGAAATTGTAAAAGAAAGTTTGGCTTATTCAGCCCTAAAAATAAGCTAGGAAAATAAGTCTACAAGCTAACCTGATCTCAAATAGATAGAAATAGACCATTAATGAGCTTATTCTCATAAGCTCAAGTCCTAAAAACATTGTTAGCTTGCAACTAAAATAAGCTAGAATGGCAAATAAGCTAAAAAACTAATAAACACTTAAAATTTACTCTAAAAAGGCAAATAAGTTTAAATAAGCTCTAAACTAAAAACAGTAAGCGAAAATGGGCTAAATCTACTCTAAAAAGCTAAGCTAATCCTAAATAAGCAGAAATAATAAGCTAATAAGCAAAAATGAACTAGCAGTACTAACAGTATTAACTACCAGTACTAACTTGGAGTTAGTACTGTTAGTTGAAAAATCCCAAAAGAGAACTACCAGTATTAACTATGAGTTAGTACTACTTGTTCCAAACAGCCTTTTAAGTTTCAAAAGTCATTTTTTTTATTTTAAGCTAATTCGATCCTAAATGTTTAAAAACAGATTATCAAATTACAATATAAGGCACTTACAAGCAGATTTCAATCAATAATAAGCACTTAAACAAGCTAAATTAATCCAACAGTATTAACTTATAAACTACCAGTACTAACAAATTACACTACCAGTACTAACTGAATACACTACCAGTACTAACTAAGAAATTCGCACAAATCACTTTTAAACTAAAGACTAAGCAAGATAAGCACTAAACATCATAACAAAGCATAAATAAGCAAATATAAACAATAAATAAGCACAATTCAATGGCAAATAAGCAATTAATAAGCACTTGTACAGTAATAAGCAAAATATGAAAAAGGAAACTTACTTGATCCCTTGCTCTAAACAGGAATTAAAGGACCTAAATAAGCTCTAAAGACCTACCCAGCTTATAAATAAGCAAACTAAATTACCCATAAGCTCTTCCATTGCAGCTTATCATCCAAAAGCTTAAAATACCAAATTTCTTAACCAATGGTTTTGTGACTGAACAATGAATAGTGAGCTTATAACAGCTTATAGAAATCACTTTGAAAACATAAATAAGCTTGAAAATGTATAAAACTTTAAAAAGGACAGATTTGTAAGAGCTTAAAAATGGAAATTTTGCATTAACTAAAAAAGGATTACAAGGCTTAAATGTTAAAAGACAATATTTAAAAGACTAAAAAACACAAATTTAAAAACATTAAAAACTAAATTAATCTCCTCCTACATAGATTCTACTGAAGAAATCCTCTTCCTATTTATAGAGAGACCCTGGGGCTTGGGTGTATTTCTTCTGTGAGTAGTTTGTTGAGTGTAGCCCAAGGAACAAATCCCACCATCCAATATTCAATTTTCATCTCATCTTTTGATCTTGGCCGTTTGATCTTGTGTGTGTTAGTGTGGATCGCCAGCGTGGCAGGTGATGTGGACAAGTCATGCTTTCCGTGTGTGACTAGGGGAGCGGGGGTGATGTGATTGAGACCCCTAACAGTCATGGTTGGGTTAAATCATCCTCTGGTTAATCCCTGGTTAAAACTGTGGTGAAGATAAACAGTAATACTCCTTTGGCGCCATTTTCTTTTCTTTTTAACTCGAGTTTGACTGAATATTATAAAGGGGTTTGACTTCGGGCTCGATTACTATTAAAGGGTTTTGGGCTGGTTAAAAGTTTAAGGTATTGGGCTTGATTGGGTTTTATAAAGTTAACGGGAGTTAAGTGTTTAAAAAAATGTTGATAGGTTCTGTTTGTATAGGATTAACGACCGTTAGTCCTTTTATGAATTAGGGACTAACAGCGTTATTTCTTTGACGGTTTTGGTGTATTTGGGGTTTAAGGCTCTTGTCTTGGGTTTTCCTTGATAACTGCAAACTTTGGCCTCGGCTTTTCACTTTCTTTCTTTCTCGTGTCCGGCTTTGTCCATTTATGTTCTTATTTTGTCCTTTTCTTAATATCCGGTACCTGCACATACACAAACACAAAAAACAAGCATATATTTGCCATTTTTATTATGTTTTTGGTCTTTTGGGTTCGTTTTACAAGGTAAAAGGTATGTGTAAAATAGCACATACCAAATTCCCCCATACTAAGGTATTGTCGTATCCTCACGCAATGCTATAAGTAAGCACTTAGAAAACTAAGAATCTTGATCCACCTCGACTAATTACCTCGAAAAGTAGCTAAGTGTTCATCGAGGTGAATTAGAGAATCAAGAGTTTAGAGAAACCCTATTTTTACCATTATTGAAGATATACGCTTATTACTACAAATATTTTTGTTTTTCTCTTTTTCTCATTTTTTTTAATTTTAGCAACTAACTAATTTGACTTTCGTTATTTTCATAACCGTTGGGGATCATAGAACAAGATGCATTTCGATCCGAGAATGCCCAAAAAAGGATAAATTCATCGTTCTTGACTTTTCACTCGCTCCAAAACTAAGGCTTAAAACGAAATCACAGTTTAATTATAGTTAAGATGTAACACTCTCATATTTGCAATTTGTGAAACTTTTTACTCCTAACAATTATTATTAATCTTGTGTGGAATGTGATATTTTGAATTTCAAACGATGGATCAACGTTTTGCAAAATTCTATGCTTCATTTTCACCCGAGAATAATGGTTTAAAGGCGAGTATGCCCATTATGTAGCGAATTTCGTCTCGGCACATTCCCAAGCTTGGGCTATGTGGACAGGCTTTTGAACCCCACAGAGACTAGTATCGGGACTCCACGGCTTAGGTTTCAATTAAAACTCTTACGGTTTACCCATGCACAATAGCTTTAAGAACTTAAAATGAAATAGTTTTAAGTTCAAATGCTATACTTAAATTTAACAAAAAGAGATTATTTTTTAATTCAAACTTAATTTTAAACTTTATTTTAAAATATGTTTTATGCAATTGTAACCTCGACCTTTTAGAAGGCTGCATCAATGTTTGTGAGCCGAGATGCAACAAAACTTTTATCAGTCTCGGATTTTTTTTATTCTTTACTATGGGCTTTCTTTGTGAAGAAAGACTACCCTACAACGGTGTGAGCCGGCAAGTTGTATAGTAAACTTTTATCAGCCCACAGTTTATATTTATTATCGATTTTCATTTTTTATTATTATTTTTTTTTACGATATAGAGAAGACTTCTTTTTAAAAAATTCAAGTATAAATTTGAACTAAGACTAAAAATTTTGCTATTACTACATAAAAATTGTTGATTTAAGTTTAATCTCCAAAAGTAGCTCGTATTATTAGTCCGGTAGGCTTATTATAGAGAAAAGAAAATGCCACAAAATTCATACATGAGCTCTTATTAGATTCCAAATAATCCTATGTTTAGCATCCAACTCATACTTAACTCTATCATTTTTCGTTCTTCGCGAATTTTCGCGAACGCTTAGTCTAAAAGTTAAGGAACAAGCTAGAGCTCAACACGCTCGATCGAGTCAAAATTTATTCTTATTCTACCCAGCAGGAAAAAAGGAAAGTCAAATTATGACTAAAAACACTTATTTTTATTTTTGAGTGAATTTTTAAAAATTTTCCCATTTTTTTGAAATTTTGGTGGTAAAAACGGGATTACGTGAAAATAAACGGCTTGTAGGCACTAAAAATCAATTCGATAGATTCCCCTACTAAAAAACTTCACATTGTCCTCAATGTGAAAAAAACAAAAAAAAAATCTTTGTCACCCCCATTCTAATTTCAAGGCATAATTCAAGTATTAAGGGTTCTCTACGCAAATCTAAAGCCATTTATTAATTATGCTAAAGATAAACGTTAGTCAATAAGATTTTAAGATATCGGATTCCCTAAATGAAGCTGAGGATATGAAGCTCGAATGGACAAAACCATGAACACGAGAGTCTTCAAAATCCGGGCAATCCTGGATAATAAAAATCACAAAACACAAAACACGAGACAAGAAAAAGGCAAGCCTCCTTACATAAAATGTTAGAAAATAGATAAGAAGATAGAAATGCTTGTTTTTGTTAACCGAGTCACGAGCTTGACTCGACCCCGAATTCATTGGTCCATGTGGAAGTAAGTGGAAGATAAAATCTCCACCGGACTTTCATTTAAGTGGTTTGGATAAACATTGAATTTCATGAAAGTTCCACTCCGATGAGATATACCCGGCATAAAAGAATGATAAATGGAGATGTCGGGGTCAAAAATGGTATCTTCATTCCTCTAAGTGGAGATGTCGGGGTCAAAAATAGTGTCTTCACTCCTTGTGGAGAGAAGATATGGTGGAGTAACGGGATACGTGAGAAAATTAAGAAAGATCCATACAACATATGCCAAGAGAGGAGATTGGTCATCCTCGAATGTTACATTCACATTTGTCGTAGAAAGAACGTTCTTACGAATCCCGGAGTCAACAATACTAGTCAACTCACCCGGGTCGGGCTCACTCTTAAAATAGAAACAATCATACTCCAGTGGAGATATGATATGAGCGAGTTCACTGGCGAACTTCTCATGATAACAGTCACTCCTATCGGCAGGAGGACACGAATTTATCGAAAGATCAAAAATGAACGAATCATATTGAGAAAAATCAGCATGAGGAGTGGTACTGCCACTACTATTTTCTTCAACATAATCGTCATCGAGATAGAAAACTTCATAATCCGGAAAAGAATAATCAGAACGAGTAGTGGTACTGCAACTACTATTCTCTTCCAAATCAAAGCAGAAAGTTTTAGATTCGGGTAAAAAATTATCAAAGGTGTTAGTCTCCTCCAAGAAAAGGTTAGGAAATGTGAAGGGAGACTTTGTCACAAAACCGGAAGATAGAGGTGGATTATCTTTTAATGCTTCGATCTTAGCAATAAGAAGATCGATTTTCGATTATTTTTCATGAAGAACATCGTCCTCAATCTCTCCATCTTCCGGGGTAACATTCTCCACCACCTCTAAGCTGACGAGCTCAGAATCGGGAGGTGATGCATCGACATAATCGATATCCTCACCGTAGGGAGAATCGTCATCACTTGAAGTAGAATCATCGTTGAAATCGATGACAATCTCAGAGTGTTATTTGAAAGCTTCAAGAGGGGTAGGATTGTTACAAAGAGGCATATCACACAACACTGTTGGGAATGCCATCGGACTCACTTGGGATCGGGACAAGATTCTCAACACTAGACTTTATTACTTCGTCCGATTCTGTTGCCGAAATAGTGTCAAGATGCTCATCCTCCATTATGAGAGAGTCAACGGGCTCCTCGATTGATAAAATGGGTGTGATTGCAATGTATAATATGTCCTCGTCAACAACATCAAGCAAATGGGAAATACTTCCAATAGATCTGTTAGCCGCTTGAATCTTTCCGCAATCTTTCGCTTATTCTATTCTTCATCTTTTGCATATATTGACCAACCATATCATATATGATGTCATTTGCTCCCATGAATCTTATTTTGAGATTTAGAAGCTCATTTTTGAGCATTGAAAGATTGGATGATTGACAGGTATATTTGCGGGGGTTGAAATTGGTCAAAGCGAAAGAATTTAGAATCATAGCAAGAAATTTGCTCCTGATACAAAGTCTTCATTCATCGGCTTGCCATTGAAAAGTCTCATGAGGACCCCACCCCCAAAATTTTCACAGAAAAAGATTTTTGTTGTTGAAAATCATGAAAATCTTGCGGGAAATTAAAGTCTTGGATTGTAACACGTTCCGGATAGATACACGAACTAGAGGTGTACAATAGTGAACTATAGAACGAGCATTCGTTTCACCCAAACAGCAAAATTCAACAATGAATACATTAGGAGTTATGGAGGTGGTTGAAAACGTTAGGAGAATCATCAAACAAAGGTTAGGTTTTTGAAACGTAAGGTAATGAATTTTCTTGTTTCGGAATAAGCACTTCGGATCAAAACTTGTCAAAGTTTTGTGGGGAGCTCGTACAATGGATTGATGCATGGTTGCCGGATTTAGAGATAATCGGGAGCTTTCGGTGGACAATTATAACCAATATGAGCACCTTTTTCCCATAAGACTTCACAGTGCATTGTTGACAAAAAGATTACCATCTATCGAATCAACCACACTCTAAAACAATTGTGGTTTTAATAGATGGAGGACTTTACGAGGAATTTTCACACGGGACCTGTTAGAACAAACGTATGGCTCTCGAGAGCATTAACGAAACGTTGGTATCATCACGGATAACTCGAAAGTGTTTTAGAAGGTCTAGGGTAAATTCCATGTTCATGACAAATGTAACCGAACAATTCATACATCCTGTAATTTCTTTCGCCATAGAGCACATCGTGACAATTTGGTACCTTCAAAGAGGTGGATTATCTTTTAATGCTTCGATCTTAGCAATAAGAAGATTGATTTTCGATAATTTTTCACGAAGAACATCGTCCTCAATCTCTCCAACACTCTTTAATCGTGAAGAGGAGATTCAAACGATAATCGAGTGACGCCATAAGAATTAAACAATATAGAGGATAAGAATAAAGAATTAAACGGATAAGAGGTAACGGAGAATATTTTTGGGTTTTTAATAATATATGAGAATAGAAATTAAAATAAGAAAGAAAAATACTTTTGGTAACCGAAAATTAAACATGCACGGTAGCTCTCTAAAAATACGTACAAGAAAGCGGAGGAGTTGTTAAGCGCGAGACGCTATTTAGAATAACCCTTCTCCTTTTGGGTGATGTTGATCAAACCCGCCTTAAACTTTCCTTATAGCACGTAATCTAAAGGTGAGCCGTAGCAATGATTAACAAACGATTATTTTTATATTAAAATAAAAGAAACTAGAAGTGTAAAATATTCACAAACGGTAAATAACTTCACGAGGAAGGTTCTTCGAAATCACTAATCTTCGAACGAAACACGATAATTGTAACACACTTCCCCGGCAGCGGCGCCAAAATGATAATCAACTTTTTAGGGTCTGATTACGATTCAGTTATAGTATAGTGATAAATGTAGAATACACATATCTATTTGTACCTAAAATAACCCAATTAAACCCAAAACAGACCAAAAATGGCAAAAATATGCTTGTATTTGTGTTTTGTGTGTGCAGGTACGGATACATCAAAAATCACAAGAAAACAGTCAAAAAACGGGCAAGCACGGACACGAGAATCAGAAGAGTACAAAAAAAAGCCAAGGATTCAAAGCCGAAGCCAGAAAAGTCAAACCCGCAGTCAAATCCAGTCAAAACATGGTCAACAAAAGTCAACAAGACCCAAAACATTCCATTTTCACCCTCCAAGTTTCACCAAAGTCCAAAAATGACCCCTCACCTCTTATTGGGCCCTTAAAACCTTATTGGGCCTGAACTACCTTGAATAACCTTACCCGGATCCTATTAAACCCAAAAGCCCAATTAAAAGCCCATTTAACCTAGCCCATTTCCATTGGAACTAAACCACAAGGACTGAACTTGCAATTTCCTAAAGTTATTTATAACTACAAAAAGGAAAAGAGAAAGAGAAGGACTTATTATGTAAACTCCCCAAAGTTCAAACCCGTTTTACCTCTTTCAGTTATAAAAAGAGAAAAAATGGCGCCAAACCCATTTTACTATTCATGTTCTTCCCCATTTCACCACACTGTCAAAAACAAAGGGCAAATAGAAATTAAGGGGTCCAAAGGTCAATTCAAGGGCTCTACATTACTAAGGAGGGGTCAAATCAGTCATATCATTACTCACTTAAGCTCACACTCAAGATGAGGCCACGTCAGAGTTGGGAAAGCACAAGTGAAGCTAAATTTTGCTCTATAATCACTCTTAGAAGAAACACAACATGTCACATCACGGATTGCCACGCTGGCAATCCGTGTGTGCACATATGTGATCCAACGTCTCACAACTTAGATCAAATCATTGAAAGAATTGGAGGGCTGAGATTAGATGGATTGAAGAGCAAGGCAAAGACTAGAACATTCCTGGCAGGCTATAAAAGGAGCCATCTTATCACACACAAGGGGGTGTTAGATTTTAGGACTAGTTTTTAGCTTAATTTTACTTTAAATCTTGTAATTTCCTTTTAAATATTGTAATCAAGTTTTCTATTAATGAATTCAGTAGTTTTTAATCTATTTTAAGCTCTTTTTGTTCAATATTCATAAGCTTTCATTTTCCTACAAGTTATTAAGCTAAAACTCCAATAAGCTCTAATAAGCTCTCAAGAGTCTCTAAGCTCTTGATGGAGCTTAACTGAACCTAATCTTACTAATTATACATAAAATCAGTTAAAAAACCTATTTACCTTTGCATAATGGATTGTGAGCTTTTGGAAGAGGGATCTAAAAGGGAAGGATCCCCATGGACTTATACCCTAGCTTATTAATAAGCTAGGGAGCTTGTAGCTGCCCTTTTGGGACCTCTTGTTTAGCTAGAGGAATTTGTAAGTTCGTTTTTAACTTCTTGCTTTAAATAAGTAGTTAATTTGCTTAATTAGTCTATTATTGCTTATTTGCTTATTTAATCTGCTTATTTGTGCTTTTTATCTCTTAATATTGCTTATTAATTAGTACTCTTCATCTGTTTTTGCTTTTCTTAGATTAAATCATAGTTTTGTTTATTGCTTGTCATAAAACCTTGAAAAAATCCAAAAATAATTAAACTAGCTTAGATCTTAAATTAATGCTTATTTAGCTGTTAAATTAGGTTAAGTAAGTTAGTATTAAGCATAAAATCATCTGGTCATCAAGTTTTTATTAATAGATTTCATTTTGAAAGCTTTTCTTAAGATGCTTATTTCTGAAAGGGGTGTTTGGTTTAAGCTCATTTGACCACAAAAAGTCAATCAAATTTGGGCAAAACACTTTGGTCAGCTGAGTTTTATTTTATAACAAGTTTTTAAAAAGGTTTCAAAATATAGTTTGTGTTTTTAAAGAAATTATGACTTATAAGGATCTGTCAGCACCAGGACACTTTTGGGCGTAGACTTAGTTGGCTTATTTAGGTTCTAGTGACTTTAGGCTTGTGTATGCTCATACCTAAGCTTAAAACACTCATTTGAGTGTGTTTAGTGTAAGTGTGGTCCTAGCTTGTAGCTGCATTGGCTCTTTGTGGTTAAGTGTCAAGTGCATCAGTAGTACCTTAGTGAAGGTACTGCTGATTTTTTTTTAAAGATCAAAATTAAGCTAGAGTTTATAGGAGTTTAGGACTTAGCTTAGATTATAGATTAGTTTTCTAATAGCTTAAGTTAGATCAATACTTTATTTCCATTTTGTAGCTTATTTCCTAGCTTTAATTTAGTTGTCAAAAAGGCCAAAAATACTGAAAAAAGCCAAAATAGTAGGTTAGTAATTTAGCTTATTAAATTTTGAATCCTAGTTTAAGGTGGTAGAATTTATAGCTTAAATAGATAGATAATAATCAGTTTTATAAGTTTTCAGTAGCTTAAAGTTTAGATTTTCTTTTTGAGTATTTTAGCTTATTTGGATTTTTGCTTATTGCTTTTGTTTTCTAAGTTTGCTTAGTTCATGATTAATTTTAGTAGCTTAAAAAGGTTTCTAGTTCTATTTTCTTTTCTTAATTAGCTTAAGCAAGTCATAAGCTAATTAGAACTTCTTTCCTTTTTCAATTTGAACTTATTTTGAACTTTTTAGAGCTTAAATACTAAAACCAAGGAATAAGCCCTCTTCACTGATGTCAGCTTATAAATAAGCTTTTAGTACGCTTATCAGTGGGTTTCAGCCCAAATTGCTTTTATTAAAAATACTCCCACCAGCTTCCTTTACAACTTTGCTCTTTTGAGTTTTTGGTGATAAGCACTTTTTAAATTTGAGCTTATTATAGGACTTTGAGTTAAGTCGGGTTAGGTCCTCAGGGACTGGTTGTGTAATTTTAATATTACTCAGTTAGTCCTTCCCGTTAGTTAGCTAGTCACCCAGTTAGTCCCTAGGTCTTTGCATAGTTAGTCCCTAGGTTAGTTTTTAATTAGTTTTTAATTAATTTTAATTAATAATTAGGGTTTAGTTTTAATTAGTTTAATTAGTCTTTAATAAAAAGTAAAAAATTAGGGCTTTTATTTTTAGTAATTTTCTGCACTTTTTCTTTATTTAGTGTAATTTTTATAAAATTTTTAGGATTAAATTTTTAATATTTTTATTATTTTTAAGTTTTTAATTAGTTTAAATCTTTAAAAAATCATATCTTTAAATCTAAAAAGCCAAAAATAGTAATTCTTTTTTCTAAAATTTTCTTTTTACTTATTTAATTTAGGAAAAATTTAATTTCAATTATTTTTATATTTTTTAATATTTTCTAGGATTTAATTAGTTTTAAATAGTTTTTTAATTCTTAAAAAATTCAAAAATAATCTAAAAAAATATTTTTCTTTTTCTTAAAATTTTATTTTATCATAATTTAGGTTTAGAAACTTAATTTGCAATTTTTGGGTTTAAATTTAGTAGGTTTGCTTAATTGTCGCGTTTTATTTGTTTCACGTATTAGTTTAATTGTTTAATTGTTTTTAATTGTCCATCTTAATTGTTGCTTTAGATTATCAAATCATCCATTCGCTTATTCAAATCATAATCCAAGCTTAAACAAGGTTTCAATTTCACTAGTCGTTGAGGAAACGACCCGGGTGATCATATTTGCCCGGTAATATACGTATATTATATATTTTATCTTTGTGAGTGGAATTGTCCAAGGGTAACTTGGGGATTCCTTGGTAACTTGGGGATTCCTTAATTTCTCTAAAAGTATAAACAGTATTTTATATGTATAAATATCTACAATCAATCTAACAAAGCTTATGAAAGTTCTAAAACAAGGCAAAAGTTTATTGAACGAGTAGAATAACTTACAACTTGAAAATGGGTTGAAATAAGGGTTTTTGGTTCGTACGACTTTGTGACAAGTTCTAGGGCTTCTCCTTCTTTATCCTTGGCTTCTAACTGATCTAGGGACTTTACTTCACTTCAAGGACATGGCTTGGATCATAACTTTGAGATGGTAATAAGTTTTAAGGATGAAATGAGAGTGTGTATTGTCTCGGCTATTTATAGGGGACGAACACCCTTAGTGACCATGTTTTTTTGGTATGGCGGCCAAGGGTAGTAGCTATGGTAACTAAGAGCAGCTATAGGATGAGTCTTGAAGGCTAGGATAGTAGCTTTGAATGGTTGAAGCTTGTGAGAAGGCACAACTGCACAAGGAGGTGACGAATTAACTTGGTGGCCAAAGAAAGTGATGGAGGTGCTTGGGAGGTGGTAGGGTGGTAGCTTGAGGTGCTAAGTAGGCTATAAAGGTGGTGACAAGGTGTGGTGATAGGGTGGTAGCTTAGTTTTTAGGTTAAGGGTTTAAGGTTAAGATTAGGGTTTTAGGACGAATTAAGGTTTAGGTTTAGGGTTTAGGAGTTGTACATTGAGTGTTGTACCTTGTGTTAAAGTGGTGGTAAGAAACTAGAATGAATTTGGAGGGAAAATGAGCAAGTTTAAATATCATGCATATTTGGTTTGTACATTGGGCTTTAGAAATTTGTAACTTGGTTTAGGGGGGAAAAGATATTCAAATGTGGTGCTATGATACTTGTACATAAGCTTGAACATTTGTACACTTGTTTCAACATGAAATTAGGGTTTTGTTATAAACGTTAACGTTTAAAGTCCGTTTTGCATTAAATGTTATAAAAGGTACGTTAAATGGATTACGTATGATAAAACGGTGATTAAAACATATTGCTTGACATATTATAACGTTTACTTGCTATAAACATTGATAGAGTTAGCATTGGTGGTTGCGTGGGCTCGTTTACTTTGGTTATGCAAGTTACGTTGCATAATAGGTGGAATAAAGCAAAAATATTCCCGTGAAAATAGTTGTACTTAATTTAATAAGTAGATATTACATTGATGAAAATTGCATCTAATTTAATAGATGGATAATTACATAGATGAAAATTGTGGGTTGTTATAGTCTCCCAACCTTAAAAGAAATCTTGTCGCGAGATTTAGTTGGATGCCGGTGTGGTGTTTGAAAACAGATGTGGATACTTGGTACGAATTTGATCTTCGCGTTCCCATGTAAATTCTGGTCCTCTTTTAGAGTTCCATCTTACTTTAACTATAGGGATACGACTCTATCTCAGTTTCTTGACTTCTCGATCCATAGTTTCCACTAGTTCTTCCACAAAATTGATTTTTTCATCGAGCCGAAGCTCTTTCATTGGAATGACGAGAGATTCGTCAGATAGGTATTTCTTTAGATTAGAAACGTAGAAGGTACTGTGGACACTACTGAGTTTTTCAGGAAGCTCAAGTGTGTATGCCACTAGACCGACTATTTTAAGGATCTTAAATGGTCTAATGTACCAGGGATTAAGCTTTACTCGCTTTTCGAATCGAATGACACCTTTTCGAGGTGACACTTTTAACATAACACAATCTCCAACTTGGAATTTCAAAGGCTTTTGCCTTACATTGGCATAACTCCTTTGCCGATCTCTTGCAGCTTGCAAGCGTTGTCAAATTTGTACTATCTTTTCGGTGGTTTCATGGATTATCTCTGGTCCCGTGAGTTGAACATCTCCAACTTTGGCCCAGCAAATAGGTGATCTGCACTTTCGACCATAAAGTGCCTCAAATGGTGTCGCCTTAATACTAACATGGTAAATGTTATTGTAAGAAAATTCTACCAATGGTAAGTGTTTCTACATCCTTTTCCAAAATCTATAACACAGGCTTGAAGCATATCTTCGAGTGTTTGGATGGTTCTTTCACTTTGTTCATTTGTTTCGGGATGATATGCCGTACTCATGTTTAATTGAGTACCCAAAGCATTCCGCAATGATTGCCAGAATCTGGATGTGAAATGACTGTCACGATCCGAGATGATGGATATTGGCACTCTATGTCGTGAGACTATTTCTTTGATATACAACCTTGTAAGGGTTTCCATACTATCTGTTGCTCTGGTGGGGATGAAATGGGCTGATTTTGTAAGACAATCTATAATGACCCAAATTGTGTCATGTCTGTTTGAGGTTTTGGGTAGTTTTGTAATGAAGTCCATCATTATTCTTTCCCATTTCCATGTAGGAATCTCTGGTTGTATTAGTAAACCAAATAACTTCTAACATTCTGCTTTAACTCTAGAGCATGTCAAACACTTGCCGACATACTCATCGATGATTGCCTTCATGTTAGGCCACCAATAGAGTTTCTTCAGATCCTGATACATCTTGTCAGAACCTGGGTGAATGGAATACTTCAATTTATGAGACTCATGCATGATCAAATCTCTCAAATTACCAAAGAGTGGTAACCAGCTTCGATTCTTGATACATCGGGTTCCATCAGGACGTACTTTAAATGCTTTGTCCATTCCTCGTAGGTTCTCAGCTTTGATGTTTTCTTCTTTGATTGCCTCGATTTGAGCTTCAAGGATTTGTGATGGTAATTTTGGGTAAAGGGTCATAACTAATGCTCTAACTCGGAGTGGTTTGATTCGTTCCTTCTGGATTAAGGCATCTGCTACAACATTTGCCTTTTTAGGATGGTAGCGAATCTCACAATCGTAATTTGCGAGCAATTCTAACCAATGGCGTTGTCTCATGTTCAACTATTTCTGATTAAGGATATGTTGAAGACTTTTATAATCAGTGAACACAGTACACTTTGTGCCATACAGATAGTGTCTCTAAAATTTAAAAGCGAACACTACTGCTCCTAATTCGAGGTCGTGTGTGGTATAGTTTTCTTCATTAGGCTTAAGTTGTCGGGATGCATATGCAATAACTTTTTCTCTTTGCATTAATACCGCTCCTAGACCTTGATGCGATGCATCACAGTAAACGACAAAGTCATCGTTTCCTTCTGGTAATGCTAAGATTAGAGCTTCACATAGTTTCTGTTTATAACATTTAAAAGAAACCCTAATAGATATATTTATAACACTTGTGCTTACACAAAGTAATTAACGATTCATGATAATTCAGGCATAATGGATTATCGCTACTTAGGCTAATTCGTAATCATTTAAAAGAAAAGTACTTGCGTTCATAAGTATAACACAAAGCAATGTATCTCACCCCGAGATTTGTAAAACAAGTATAAATAGTTAAAGCGGGGCTATAAACTCACCTCAAGCAAGTAGTATTATCGGTAATGAAAAGTAAGCACAAAAAACGATGCACAAAAAACCTTAACCGCAACCAAAATAAGTATGGTTCGATTTAGAATTATGCAAGAAAAATAAAATGATGCATTATATTTTATAACGTTATATCACCACTTATTAGTTTGCATTTTATTTTTATTAGTCAAAATAGTGTCTACATCAAGTTCGCCACTTAATATACAAGTACATAAATTTGTAATATTTTCTAATAGCCAAATTCAATTATAGTCTATCTCGCTCAATTTATATAAGTATTTTATAATAGTCAATCTATCCTTATAAAAGATTCAGCCCTTAAATTTAATGGGGCTGTATCTTTAAATGCTCTCAACCCTAAAACAACTTCATTCGGACAGTTACACATATCTTCGAGAAAACCAACAATCCCTCATTAACATTGATGTAGTTATGGTGAGTGAAACCCTCCACATACCTCATAAACAGTGATGTAAATGCTTAAGCAACTTGAAACCCTTATCTCCTTCGACTCCTCATCTCCTTCGATTGTTTACACAACTTTCATCTAAAAAAATGCCAACCATCAACCCTTCCATCTCCTGCATTTACAACCCCAAAGAATACCAATAATCATGGGTTAAGATGAAGATTAATCTCAGATTTGACACTTCCTGCACTTATAATTAAACACACACATACCGATTTCCAGTTGTGTGTGGGTTTTGAGGTAAGACTTCTTCCTATAAACTTTGTGTGGCTATTCATGTTTTTTTAATTTCTTTTTGATTTTGAAATTATGGTTTATGTGAGAATTAGGGGTTTTGTTAACTTTGTTCATAAGCCTTTTTAGTTAATGTTCTTTTTACTTTCTTTTTATCATAGATTCTAAAGGTCATTTCAATGACAGATGATGAATCGATTAAACTTGGATGTGAATGCATGATTCTGGAAGAATACAATGATGATTGAGAATGGTAAATAAGATTTATAATGTATCATTTTAAAAAATAATTACTTGATTCGTGATTTGTTTATTTGTATGATATGTTGTGCTCGTGGATGTGTGTTTGTGTTTTGTCGTGTTCGTGTTCTGGTTGTGTGTGGGATTGTTCGATTGTTGTTTGTGTTTCGTGTCTTTGTTGTCCTGGTTGAGTGGTTGTGATTGATATGATTTGGATTGATAATATAGTTAATGTGTTGTGGATTGTTTTTGTTGAGATTGGTTAGATCTGATATGTATCGATTTTGTTTGATATTTGATTGTGTGTGTGTTGTTTTTTGTTGGCGTGTGGTGTGTTTTGTGGTAGGTTGATTTTTGATATGTATTTGTTTGTTGTTTGTGTGTTATCTTTACTTTTGTTGATTTTGTCTCTGTTGAATTTAGTTTAGAGATCGTGTTTTGTATCGTGTGTGTTTTATGTGGGGTTCTGTTATATTATTTTTTGATGTTATTTGATCAAAGTTTCCATCCGTCCGATTGGGATAGTGGCCCAGACTTTCGCGTCATAGATAATTTCTAAGCATGATACTTGATAACCTATCCATACCATATGACGGGGGGGGGACAACGGTTTTTTCAAAAGCTACGGTTTAAATCGGCATGAGCTAATTTCGAAAGGTTGGTTTAGCAAAATTAGAGAGCAACACTAAATAAACGGTATTCGTATCTACTAGGGTTTCCACTTGGCATTTCCCCCCCCCAATGTCATCAGTGGATATCTATATAAATTGTGGGATATAAAGCTAGAAGAGAGATATGGATACGACATTTTATCGGTCGCTCGCCTAGTGTGTGTAATAATCTCTCTAGTAGATGTTGGTTTATGAAGGAACATACCCGTGGACTACGATGTCGGGTCTGGATAGGTTCTTGGTATCGCGCTTCTGCAAGATGTGCTTTCATAGGAATAGTGTGTTGTGTATGTGACTTTAGCAGATGTGTGTCGGTGCCCTTGTTGTCCTTCGGCAATAGGACGGTTGCAAGTTATGGAATAATGTGTTGTAGGTTTGCTTCGCAGTAGCGTTTGTGCTTTTCGCATGTTTGCCTGTCATGATGACCCGACCTGTGTGCAATTTCTGACTATGTGTGACAGTGAGAGTTTGTATGTGTAGATGTCAGTGGTGAATTTCTTACACATGGTGAGAAGTGCGATTCCAGATTAGTACTTATGGTTTTTCGAGTTGGGGTGTGATAACATAGCGTCCTGACGGTTTCGTTAGCCGTTCTGATGTCTGTTGTTGTTTGTGATCAGTGTTGCGCGTTAGTAGGTTACAGGTGATTTTGGTAAGTGTTGGTTGAGTGAAGGTCTGTCTATCATCGCTGAAACTGTTGTTTGTGAGATATGTGGTTGCCTTGCAAGATTGGTGGCTGTTTGATTACTGAAGTCTTGAACCTTTATGGTTTCTGGTAGACTGAATGGCGTTCTCCAAAGTTTGAGCGCTTTGAGTAGCGAGTAACAGTTTCCTTTCTATATTCTGGGTAATCCCCGTGAAGGTAGCTTCCATGATTTAATGTTTTTTTTTTTATATTATTAAAAAGAACACAAGCCCTGTGCACTCCCCCACCCCTCTAGAATTTCGCGACATAGATTGGTGGCATGAATGCTGCGTTTCCTGCGAATCTTCTAATGTAAGTCTTAAGATCATTCCCTTTTACAGCCAGGCTGTAAAATTCATCTTCCATTTTCTTGACCTCAGTTCGGGGACAATACTTCTTTATTAAGAGCTTTTTAAATTCGGGCCAGGTGATCTTGTAGGCTTCCTCTATTCCAATAGGATGGGCGGATAAATTCCACTAGGACACGGCTTCTTTAGTTAAAGTACCAGTAGCAAATTTCACTTTGCAATCCTTGGTACAGTTGCTACGGGCAAAATCCCGATTCCGTTCGTTTTCAAACCAGGGCATGAGGCCACACGCGCCTTCGATACTTTGAAATTGAAAGGTTGGCAGCTCATAAACTCTTTGTAGCTACATTTTCTTGTTTTAGGAGTTTCTTTTTGTCGGGTGTTCCTATTGGTATTGTTAGTATTTGCCATGGTAGCAGATTGTGCTTCCAGAGCTGCGACAACACTATCAGCAACTAGTTTCCTGATGGCGGCCTGAGTCATGCCTGGTGCTGCAGATGTTGATGTCCTCTTGGGAGCCATTCTATCAACATTTACAAGACAACACAAAATAAGAATCCATACAATGATATAGTCATATCATAAGTCATTGTCAAAATTTTCATACATAGTGGTATTGAAATCATTTGACATGGATACTTATTTGGTACGAATTCTAACAAAGAAATACACATTCTTTGATATTACATTGTAGAATATAACGGAAAATTTTAGAATTTAGGACTTCCAGAGATGGACACTCTAACAAGCATCTGACTTATTAGGTTTCTCAGGGACTGGTTCACTTTCTAGTAGTTTCATACCGTGACCACTTAGATAATTCATCAAAGGAATAGTCTGGTGGTGGTGTAGGTGAAATCATATGCTCAATGTCTTGATTATTTATCATATCCATGATATCTGGGTATAAAGGTTTGAGAAAACTGAATGGTAAGAGAACCATAGTAATCCCGGATACTTAAGATATGATACATGAATAATCTTAACACATGGTATAGGATAGATAGCCATGACATACATAAATCGGTATCATAAAATAGCGAGGCATAACAGAATCACCACTGTATTAAGTCATAAACAACTTGTCTACATATTTTACATAGTCAAAATTTGACAAGTGTTGTTATTTATGCCACACATCCCATGGTTGGATTCTAAACAAAAGCAATATAATGACAAGGGATCTAGATTTGTAGTAGTTTGGAAAGTCTCGCGCCTTGGCCGCGGTTCTTGCCTCCCGCGCGCTCGGGCATATCGTGTCTAGTTGTCTATGCTTTTTTGTATATGGTTTCGAACAGGTTTTACCTCAGATGATCCATATCATGAGTAGTTAGCAGACGCGAGCAAGAACAATCTCGTCGTCATGCTTTATTTGCTCTCTCTAAAATCCAGAAATCTAGGTACGGGCTTCTTGAAGTTCGGTTTCTAGTTGGTCAAAATCTCGCTATATGATTACTCGACCATTACCAAGACCTTCAATATTATCTTCAATATGCTCAATGAGCTCAAGAGGGAGCTCATCTAAGTGATTCAAAATAGTCTCGATCTGTTTCTCATGGCGCTCTAGATGCGTCTTATGAGAACTTTCTCCAATCTCAAATACCTGAAGTGGGGTAGAGAAATCAAAGGAGGATGATAGGAAACGGGCTCATTTCTGAGGTGGAAAAATCTCCTCGGGAAGAAAGAAACCTTGCTTAGCTATTTTTCTAGCTCTTCCTAATCACCCTATAGCCTTCATAAGTCACCACTCTACCCACACCTTGGCTACTACTCCAATAAACTTAGGCACCAAGTTGGTTTCACCCCTATATAAGCCAAAACATACACACTCTTTCATTTTATCCTTCAAACTCAAACACACGCACTCAAATAGAGTTCTAGCCATTCCCTAGCAGTAGTAGAAGATCAATTAAAGTCCCTAAGATCAGAATAGAAGCCAAGAATCAAGAGAAGGAAGCCCTTGAAGTCATTTCTAGGCATACAAACCCAAAAACCCTCATTCGACCCATTTTAGCTCAAGTAAGCTCAAAATCTTGTTCTGTTGATCCCACGCCTTGATCAGTTCTTTACTTAGTAAAGTGTATGTTACCTTGGATGAATCCAAAATAACAATAGATGAGACTTTGTTTGTATATCAAAGTGTATGCGGAATCTACACTTTGATACTCTAGAGGTATTTATCAATGGAACAGTATCAAACGAAGAACAATGAATAAAACCACAAACTGCTTCAATATTATTGATAATACTAGTACTCTTGATTAGTACTGGGGTTACAAACCTTGAAGCTATTACAATCTTTCTCTAAGATGTATCTCTATCTCTTAAGCGTATGCGTATATGCGTATCTAAAACCTTAACCTATGATCTCCTTTTATACACCACAAGGAGTCCTTTACAAGATAACTACCGAACTTTTAGGATCAGTTACAATTATATTCAAATACAAATCTTCCTAAAATATAAAAGATATACATTCCTTATTTATCTCTATGCATCCTTATCTCCCAGGCATCAGCTTTGATCATCAGTAGTATAAATCTTTCTTCTAGCAGTATTAACTAACTCTGGTAGTACCAAGTATGTATTGGCAGTACTAACTCCATTAGTACTGTTAGTTATACCTTGGCAGTATTAACTCTTGTAAAGATTTATTCCCAACAATCCTCCCCTAAACTTGTGATTTATCTTCAAATCCTAAGTTTCTTCTGGATTAAATCTTCTTGTCTTTTGATGATGATTCTTTCAAATACTCTTCTACTTCTGCTCTTAAGATCTGATGAACTTCAGTAGTTCATATGCTTGTGTACTTTCATGATCAACCTCTAATCTCTTATTCAACATCATTGTTATCATCTCTTGACTTAAAGGATATTTCTTCTCTATCAGCATATGTATAGCAATCCCATTTTGCATCAACAGAATATGAATACCACAAAAATCACATAATCTCCAACTTATCAGATTATATTCATGCTGATTCTTCTATATTTCATCTTCTTCATCAGGCTCAAATAAAGTATGCAGATCTCCCCAAAGCATCAAATCATATCCTTCTGGCATTGAAGCACTATATCTTTCTTTGACTAGCCTGTATAAGTCCATAACATCTTGTCTATCAAAGTCTTCAAGCATCTCACTCAAAACCTTATAGTTCTTGGAACTGCCATCTCCTCTGAAGATTTGATAATACATAAAATTCTCTGTCAGAACACAAGTCTTCCAATCCACAATTGGATATTTTATAGATAGAGATTCAACACCTTCTGCAAACTCTTCTCTTGGAACTATGTCTAAGTATCCCTTGAGATCTTCTTTCTTAGTTTCTTCTTCCATCTTTTGTCTCTTAACAGTACCTGATGTAGTCAAATTTATACACGAATAGTATTAATCCCGTAAGAATTCTTTCCAAAATACTTCTCAACCAAGAGAAATATAAGGTAAAAATCTCACTAAAGAAAACACAATTTGTATATTTTTATCCGGGAAGTACCATATCCTCGGTCGTGGACCCCAAACTAATCGGAATTGAGGAATTTAGGAAATAATTCTGATATCGAGTAAAGAATGATAAAGGAATTTTTGATTTTTGAATACACTAACAAAAGATAATAGCACAAACTAAAAACAATAGAATAGCACGAAATTTAAAATGAACAAAACGCAATAAGCAGCTAAAACTAGAAATTTTAAAATCATAAGGGAACAACTTTTAACAAAATTTAATACCAAAAAATCACAAATATTAAAATGAAAATTTAGGAAAAAGAATGGAATTTTTTAAAATATTTTTCTAATTGTTTATAGATTTTTATAAAGAAAAAGCAAATTAACTCAACTATTTTAATTTCTAGAAAATACAACTTTAATGAGAAAAATTATAGAAAAAATGGTATTTTAAACGCGTAAAAGGTGGCAAAAATTTTATAGACAAAAAGCCCCCATTTTTATAGAACAAAAAGCCCTAATTTTTATGACCTAATTGTGCCCTAATTTGATTGATTAAAAATATAAACCCTAATTACTTAAAACTAAAAACTAAAATATTAATTCTTTTTATTTCTTATAAAAGACAGGGTAGAAACTGTTAGAAAGGAAAGAACAGGGTAGGCGGGCAAAATATGGAAAATTTACACTCTAGTTAAAACGACTAACCTTGAACTATTAAGAAATGACAGAATAAACCCTACGATTTCAGCTTATTTTTGGCTTATTAAAAAGTGCTTTTCAGAAAAAACTTAAAACTACAAAGTTGTTAAGGAGCTTAATCTCTACAACTTTAATAAAAGGACTTCTAACTTTTAACAAAAGAATAAGCCAGAAAATAAGCAAATGTTAAGCTGTTACAGAAAGTGCTTATTTAACCAACTTTTTGGATTTGAGCTTATTCCCAGCTTATTTCTTGATGAAAATTAAAAGCAAAAGAAACTTATTCTAGCTTAAGATGTGTATAAAAAGGATTTAAACTAAAATTACCCTATTCTTAACAAATTTATCAAGAAAATTGAAATGAGAAAATGCAAGTTTTTATGAAACAGTTTTTAAGCTTTTTTCAAGTAAACTAAAATGCTTATTTTTGAACTTTAAGTGCTGAGATTTTAGAAATAAGCTACACTACTTTCCTAGAATCAACCTAGATAAAGGGATTTTGCAAAGTTTTAACAATAAAATGAAAAACTCAAAGTGTAAAATAGCAAAACCTAAGCTGATATGAAGTTTATTGCTGATGCAATTGGCTAGTCCACTAATGCAGGCTAAACTTCAAGTTTAAAACTCATGATCAAGTGACTAAATGCATTCATGACTGAATTAACTAAGTGAGATTTCTAAAGGCTTATAAATGCGAAACAAACCCTGCGACTCTAGCTTATTTTGGCTTATTGAAAAAGTGCTTTTCAGCCAAAACTCAAAACTACAAAGTTGCTAAGGGGCTTATTCCTAACAACTTTAACAAAAGGACTTTTAGCTTTTAACAACACAATAAGCTAGAAAATAAGCACTTAGTTTGCTGTTACAGAAAGTGCTAGTTTAAAGAGCTTTTTGCATTTTGGCTTAATTTGAGCTTATTTCTTGATGAATTTTAAAACTAAAAGAAGCTTATTCTAGCTTAAGAGGTACATTAAATGGATTTACACTAAAATTAACCTATTCTTAACAAATTTAGAAAGAAAATTGCAATGAGAAAATGAAAGTTCTAATGAAACAGTTTTTTTAGCTTTTTCACATAAGCTAGAAAGCTTATTACTAAACTCTAGATGCTGAAATTTTGTCAATAAGCTACCCTAGCTTTCTAAAATCAACCTAGATAAAAGGTTTTCCAATATTTCTCATGGAAATGAAAAATCTCAAAGAATAAAATGGCAAAAACTTTTCTGAAATGAAATGTAATGCTGATGTAGTGTGCAAGGCATAAGACTACAGGTTTAAACTCTACTTCATTATGACTAAACTAATTCAATTCATGTATAAAATCCTATATTATCTAAACTTGGACTCAACCTTACCTTGAATCTTTAATTTCTATCAATTACTTGTACACAAAAACTGTCCTGGTGCAGGAACAAAGTTTATAAACTCTAAAACTTGTAAAACTAAAATCTAACTTTTAAAACCTGTTTAGATCCTTGTTATATGTCATAGCTCAACTAGTTGAAAGGTTTTGACAAAGTTTAGTTGACTTTAAGAGTCAATTTAAACCTAATCCAAACACTGCCTTAGGTTGACTGTCAAAATAAGATTGAACTTAAAAATCTATGTAAAAGCTAAAACTACCTAAGCTTTTTATCTACTTCTATTTAGATTGGCCTACTTAAGCTAATTAAGCTGTAAAATGCCTAGCTTATTCATGAAAATAAGCCAGTTCCTCTACAATGCTTATACTACTACTATGACAGAATTTAATGAAAAGATGATATTACTCAATTTAAATCTACTAATTCTTAAAACAGCTAACTAAAAAGCCTAAACAATAATGCTTGCAGAAAATTAAGCAAACTTTGACTAGAAATAAGCTAATGTAAAAACTAAATTTAAGCTAAACTAAGACTTTAGGAATTAGAACCTGCAATATTGGAGTCTCAGCACAAGAGCCACTCTAGTAGAGTGAGTGGCTTAGAAAGCTTTGTCCTATTGGCTCCCTAGCCTCTAAACCTCAATAAGCTAGAATTTAGCTTATTTCTCCTTTTGCTTCCCAAAATGAAACAATACTTCTCAAGTAATCATGCTTTGAATGTAGATGATTAGAATTAGTAAATGACTTCTTAAAAACAGGATTTGAACTAAAATTTAGCTTATGAACAGTAATAAACTCAAAAGAGCTTATTAAGAGCTTATTTGAGTAAAATCGACTTGGAATTGAAAACTAGGAACACAATAAGCTTGTAAACTGAATGTATTTCACAAATGAAGAAGTACAAGATGTAAGAGAAGAGTACAAGAGCTTAAGAGCTTATTAACTAAAAGCTTGAAAGAAATTGCTTAATTTTGAGAAAATTACAAACTAGAAATTTAAAAACAAAACAACAACTGAAAAAGTGAGCCCTATGTGCTCTATTTATAGAGAATTGGGAGTGAGGAGTGAAGATTTCTAGAATACTCCATTTAATCTCGACCCTTGATCTTTTTCGAGATGATTGTGGCCGTTTGATGATCTTAATGAGGTGTCCTGGCCAATTAGGTGTTTCCACGTGGTTGTTTGTGATTGGGGAGGGCTTATGAACGAGTTTTAGCAATTGAGAGGAGCGGGGGAAGGAAAATCGCGAAGTGGGTTTGTGTGTAAATTTGGCGGGAAAAGTGGTTGAGTTGGTTAGTTTGTTACAACAAACGCGGGTTCAGTTTAAAAAGTATGGAGAGTTGACAAAATTAGTCCCTGTGATTGCACCCCGTCTTTTCTAGTGTTAAAGCAAGTTTGAAAATGGCAGTTTTGGCCCTTGTGGTTGAGATTTCTCTTTCTTCCTTTATACAACACTTTCTTCTTTTGCAACTTTGGTCCTTGAAACTTCAAACTTCCAAATAAGCCCTTGAATCTTTGAATACTTGTCATTCTTGGTCCTTTTGACTTTATCTTGGGTCTTTGTCTTTCTTTCTTGCTGTGTCGGGATGATCCGGCTTTGATCTTTGGCTGTTTCTTCACTCTTTTTCTTGTCTCTTTCGTTCCTTGTCGGTTTTTGACTGTTTTTGCTTCTTTTTGTCCTTGTAATCCTTTCCTGCACAATTAGACACAAAAGCACACTTTTTCTATTCTTTTGGCATTTTATTGGCTTTTATTTGGCAAAATCCCGGGTAATTTAATGTACAATTAAGCAAATATCAGACATCTTCGGCTACACCGACCGGATAAGCGACTTATCGATTAGCAAGTTCGAGAGTTATACGAGTAGGGGTAAGTTCCGGGAGCGATAACTTCTTCCATATGGAAAGAGGCATTAAGTTGATACTAGCGCCAAGATCGACTAAGGCTAAGCACTCATCTAGCTCCGGAAAATCACAAGGAATGAGAAATTTTCTAGGGTCTTCAAGTTTTTCAGGCAACTTTTTAAGAAGCACCGCCGAACAATTATCATTTAATGAAGTACTTGCTAATTCGAACAATTTTTCCTTATTACTTAGAAGACTCTTGAAAGTAGAAGCAAACTTTGGCATGTGAAGAAGAGCATCCACAAAGCTAATATCTAAGTGTAATCTTTGAAATATTTGGAGAAACTTCATCATTTGATTATTCGTCTTCTCTTGAAGCTTTTGGTTGTTAAGCCTTGAAGGATAAGGAATCGAAGGTTTAAGGTTAGGCTTCAGAAGAACTTCGGGTTCCAGAATCGGGTCTCGGACAACCAGAGGATGGACGTGTGCGGTACTCTCTGAACTTGTAGTTTGCACCTTGTCCCTTGTCACCTCCGGTTCTCATTCCACTTCCTTCGGGAGAGAAGAAGAAGTAGGTGGAATCGAGTGTCCCTCATAAGCAACACCACTTCGGGTGGTAATAGCTTTCACGTCACCTCTCAGGTTAGCTACGATATCACTAGGAAGTGATCCCGAACCCGAGGGACTTTGCCTATGTATCGTAAGATTAGTTAACATGTTCATTATCTGATTGTTTTTATTTTCTAGCTTATTGGTTTTTGTCTCAATAGAGGAAAATTGATTTGTAAAAGAATATTTGAATTCATTCTGTAATTCCGAATTCATATTACTCATTTGAGTTTGCATGTCTCTCAAAGTAGCTTCAATACTTTTCATGTAGTTCGATAACTCGTTCGAAGGTCCAACTTGAGCTTGATTATTCGGGGCTTGATAATTCGGAGCTTGATAATTGTTGCTTCCTTGATTGAAGTTCTGCCCTCTTTGTTGATTGAATCCTTGATTGTTCGAAGCTTGATACTTTCCTTAATTTTGATTGTATCGATTCTGGTTGTAGTTTTGACTGTTCAGCACATTTAGAGGAGGAAAACCGGGTGGTCCCATTTGATTGCTAGCACGATAATTCGGGTCTCCTTAAGGACGGTATCCATTACCTCCTTGATTTTAGGTCCCTACAGCT
>BQNB010077786.1:0-20779 GCA_026074375.1 Tanacetum coccineum | reverse complement strand
TAAAAAGATGTTAAGCACCAAAATAAGCTACGAAATATGATAACAAATAAGCACAAACATGAGAAAGGAAGAAAGTTTGTAGCTTTTTGCTATATTAAGCTCGAAACAAACGCTAGCCGTGGGTTTTGCTTATAAATAAGCCACGAAACCCCTAAAATAAGCAAACCACAAACACAAAACGCTCTTGGGCTCTGATGCCAATCATTACCCATAAAGATTCAGCCAAATAACAACCATCTCGAGGTCAGAGAGGATTAAATAGAAAGAAAGCCATATTATTGAATTGTAGAAAGAGAAAAGAAAGAGTGTGTGTTTCTAGAGAGAAGTAGGAGAAACACACACTTGTGAGATGTCACATAATGAATCCCCACTTCTCCATGGAAGTATGGAGGGGAATATATAGTCTTTGATACACCTAACTATCATCTAATGACATAACTAGCCCTTGCGTATCCGACTATAAGTAAACTAATGTAATCTGTATAAGTCGACATATTTTAAGGCTAACACCACTGTCTTAGACAAGCCTGTGGATCCTTAGGTTGTTCAACTGGTTGTTTCTTTATCTGTGATATTCAAGCCCACTTTGACAATGGTGCTTCGTATCACATATTATACGCGTGAAGCTTTTTAAGCTAACTCTTTTATGCACGACCGCTTGTGGCTGTCTATTGGTTTTTCAGAAGGTAGATATGTGCCGTTAGTCTTTCGGTTTTTTGTACTTATGTAACACCCCCAAAAATGTGTCGCAGCGGAAATATGTCTGGGGCGTTACTTCATAATATAACAGCACAAGATACAGGAGAACGACCTCTAAATGTGTCGTTTAAAAAGTGATCTCGTTGATTTTCTTGAAAATTGATATAACATTTATCCCATAATTACATCACAATGAAAAGCTTGGAAACAATACAACGAGATTTGATCATTTGTATATAAAAAGAAATCCATGAATGAAATCTTGTTAAATTTAGACTCCAATGTACATCAAGTAAGCCAAGCATCTAATTCACCTGAGAAAAACATGCTTAAAAGTGTTGATTCGTAGTTTTACGTACCTATAAAATATATAATAAAAATACTACTTAGGTAAATTCTAACTATTCACCTTTAACTAAGGTAAAAAGTTAAGACTTACAAAAATAATATAATATATATAATATACGTATGTTTAACCGGGTAAGTATGATCACCCGGGTCGTTTCCCCAACGACTAGTGAAATTGAAACCACGTTTAGGTTCGGATCCTGATTTGAATGAAGCAAAGATAATTTGGTCCCTGAGGGTCTACCCTAATAACAAATAAGGGTCGAATTAAGGTGAGATTTGAAAAGTGCTTAAAATGAAAAACTCAAAGAAGCAAAGTTGTAAACGAAGCTAGGGAGAACAACTTTAACAAAAGCACTAAGGTCTGAAACTCAAAGTTAAGCTCTTAAAAGAGCTTCTCAATAAGCTGTTACAGAAACTAGGGGTTTGGCTATGATTTACCAAAACAGCTATAAAATGCTCAAATAAAGCTCAAATCTAAAAAGGAAAAGTGATTTAGAAAACTTATGATGTGCTTAATCTAAAAGTGCAAAGAAATTTAACCTAGAAGTGCTTTTAAACAACTAAAATTAAGCATGAACTAAGCAAACTCAGTAAATAAGCAAGATAACACAAATTCCAAATAAGCTAAAGACCTTAATAAGCTACACTAGACTCTAAAACTTTAAGGACTTATTAAACTACTTATTATCTAATTATTTAAGCTATAAAATATAGATCCATAAGCTAAATTAACAAATTTAAATTCTAAAGTTTCTAAGTACTGTTTTTGGCTTTTCAACTTTTTGACAGCAAAATTAAGCTAAGAAAATAAGCTAGAAAACAGATTTAAAGACTTAAACTATATTAAGCTATATGAAAACTCAAATCCTACTAAATTTGATAAACTAGATCCTAAAATTACTGTTCTAAATTAAACTAAGAACTCAGCAGTACTAACTGAGGTTAGTACTGCTAGTGTAAAAGTTCAGCAGTACTTTCAAGTGAAAGTACTGCTAATGTAATTTGACTCTTGAAAACAAAATAAGCAATGAAATAAGCTAAATAATGAAAACTAAAACTAAATTCTTAATAAGCTAAAACTAAACTTAATCCTACTGAAATTCTAAGCTAACAGTACTAACTTATGGTTAGTACTGGTAGTGTAAAGGCTCAGCAGTACTAACTGAGGTTAGTACTGCTAGTGTAAAATCAAGAGTGCACTAATCCAAACACCCCTTTATCATTATGACAGATTTGAGAAAAGCTTTTTAAGAGAAATTTAATGAATAAGTACTAACTACCAGATAAAAATTAGCTTAAAACAAACTTAACAATCATGATTAAACAACTGAATAAGCAAAATTCTAAGGTCTAAACTATTTAAACTAATATTTTTGGATTTTATGAGTTTTTATGACAGAAATTAAATCGAATATTTTTGGATTTTATGAGTTTTTATGACAGAAATTAATAACTAATGATCTATAACTATTTAAGCAAAAACAGATAAGGACATATAACTAAAAAGCACTAGAAGAGATATTTAAACACTAATAAGCAAAGAGAATAAGCAAATAAGCAATATTTTATAATTATATGCTATTAACTAAGCAATTTTAAACTGAAATTAGAGTAAGAATGAAAAGAGAAAATTACTTGACCTTTAGCTAAACAAAAGGAACCAATTAAGGCAGCTACAAGCTCTCTAGCTTATTAGATAAGCTAGAGTAAAGTCCTTGGGATCTCTTCCAAGTTAAGATCCCCTTCCAAAAGCTCTAATCCAATTAGATCCATGTAAGATTTAACTGATTTAAGGTTTAAGTAAGATTAATTCTGAATTCTATACAGCTTAATTTCAGCTTATAGACTGAAAGAGCTTTAAATGAGCTTATTCGCTTATGAGACAACTTAGCTTATTAAGAGAGCTTATGACTTAAAATGAGAGTTTAGAAAACGGGATTTAAAACATTAAAAACTGAATTTCATTAACTGAAAAAGCTGATTACATTACTTGAAAGAGGAAAAATTACATTTAAGAAATAAAATACGAATTACTAAAAATTACATAAAAACTTGATTAAAAAGAAGACTAAAAATCGGATCCCTTGTGTGTGTGAGAATGAGGCCTATTTATAGTGCCAAGCTGAAGCTTCTAGGTCCTCTTGCCTTGCTCTCCAAACTTTCAATCTCAACCAATCATTTCTTTAATCATTTGAGCTTCTATTGTGGCCGTTGGATCAAATTGTGGACACCCGAGGATTGCCAGCGTGTCATTCTTTGATGTGACGTTTATGTTTAGTTTGTGAGTGAGTTGAACACAAAAAAACCCATCACAATTTAAGCTTCTCCACTTGAGTACGTTGGGCCTTTTTTTGATCTTGAGCTAGGATAAGTATCCCTTGATTAGACTAATTGGTCCTTGCATTGTTGCATGTGCCTTCTTGATTGACCAACGCACCCTTTAATTTCCATAAGCCCTTTGTTTTACCATGGGGGTGAAAACGGGGGAGACGATGAATAGTAAAAGGGTTCCCGCCTATTTTTGGACAGTTAAAACTGTTGGAGTTTGGGAGGTTTACACATTTGGCCCTTGTCTTCCTTTTCTCCTTTTCTAGTTATAAATAACTTCCGAAAATAGCAAGATTGGCCCTTGTGGATGTTACAAAAGGAAATTGGCTAAGGTTTTGGGCTTTTGAGGCTTCGGCTTTGTACTCTTCTGATTCTCGTGTCCGTGTTTGCTCGCTTTTGATTGTTTTCTTGATTTTTTGACTTATCCATACCTTCACACACAAAACACAAATACAAGCATATTTTTGCCATTTTTTGGTTCTGTTTTGGGTGTTTAAATGGGTTATTTTAGGTACAAATGGATTGTGTATTTTACACTTATCATATTCCACCAAACTAAACGATTGTGTGTCCTCCGCTAATATCACATGCCTTATAACCAAATACCTCGAAAATTCCCCAATCTAAACCTTTGAAAAGTAGCAAAGATTTTTGATTGAGAAATTTAAAAGATCACAAGTTATAAAACACCCGATTTCCCATTTTCTAAGATTTTTTTCTTTTTTATGATTTTTCTTGATAATTAACTACTTTATCTGCTACTTATTTTGTGTTGATTAATGTTTGTTTTCATTATCTTTTCGGGTAACTTTGAGGATCATAGAATACAAAGCACAAATTAAGCGTCTAAAAGATATCGTCTCTCCCGATTTTTCACTTTTTCCCATGCTAAGCTTTTGTAAAACAAGATATTGTAATTACAAGTCATGACACAAACAACTACTCTTAAATTACTATTGTGTACTTACTTGTTACTCCGCAAATCCTATTTTGATTCAGGATTTTTACTTAAGTCATATACCCGAAGGCTCTTTAAGACTTTTGTTTCGATACTTATTAATTCCAAAAAATAAAGTGTAACGGTAAGAACGCAATAATTAGCTCCTAGCCCTTTTCAAAAGATCAAATGCAATCAAGATTAAAGTCACATCGGGCAACCAAAATTTGGCTTTTATTAGGTTACTTAAGCAAAGGCACCATTCATGTCATATACCCTAAGGCTCTTTTAAGACATGATGGGACCAATCTTTATTTGCACCATATACCCTTAGGTCTTTTAAGGCCAAAAACAAGACAAAAATTAAGCATCATTATTAAACCTCAGGTCCTTTAGTAGGCTTACAACATCGGCCCCGCCTCAGTCAAGATGTAGCAACATATTTCGACTTCGGATTATATAAGTAAAAACCGCTGCCTTTATTCGAACCCACATTCGATAGCGATGTTCGACAGTGGTTATTCTACTTATTATGACACCGGACCCTACCTTATATGAAAACTCCAACATCGGCCACGCCTCCGACAAGATGAAGTGATCTGGCAGAGATACTTATTATTATTTTTGCAATTTTTAAGCCAAATTAAGTTTCTGAAGTGTTACTTCATCCTAATTTCAAAAGGAACTAAAGAAAACCTTCTATTAGCTAATTATTAATCAAAAAAAACCATACAACTTTATTATAAAACATTTATATATAAAGGTGAACAGCTAATAGGAGAAAAGACCAAATTAATACATATGAGCTTTAAAAGAAATCCAACTATTCTATGTTTAATGTCATGACTTATAAATAACACTATCATTTCTCGTTCTTTGCAATTTAAAATCTCTAAGAAAGAAATTCGCAAATATTAAGCCATATAAAATCCAATTCGGCATATTTAAAATCTACTTGAGATTAGCACAAGTCTTCATTTACTAATGATTTCAGCAGTCTTTGCATATTTAAGTCTGCATGAGGACTGGCACAAACTATCATATTAATTGTTAAGGGAGAAAGCTTAGAACTCTACACGTCAATCGGCCGTCAAAAAATTACTTTTATTCTTACAGCGTGAAAAACCTACATTTCTGTCTTAACCACTTTTTATTTATTTATTTTTTTTATTTTTTTTATTTAGGGAAAAACTAAAATTTAAAATTTTTGCTATTTTTTTTGTGGGGAAAATCGGGTTTACGTGAGAACAAAACAATAAGCAAGCTCACATCAAATCGATAGTTTCCCTTCCCCAAACTAATAGAAACATCTGTCCCAATTATGTTTTTAAAGTCGGGCCTTTTGTAAAATCTAAGCCGTTTATGAGGTATGCAAAGATAAACGTTAATCGATTATGATGAAAGGATATGGATCTCCCCAAACTAATTTCATACAAAGGATGAAAAGCTCGAGTTTGAACGGGATAAATCAACCGGACACGAGAGGCTTCAAAGAATTTGTTGGGAGAATCCTGCAAAAATCACAACAAACAAACAACAAACATCAAGAAATCGGAAAGAGAACAAGCCTCTCTCAACACAACACATTAGATAAGAAAATAGAAAGAAATAGAAAGGATAAGCATGGGGTGAACTCCCATGAAGCGGCTTGTTTTTTATCACCGAGTCGCAAGCTCGACTCGATCCCTGAATTTAGTTGTCCTTAGGGAAAGTCTGGAGGTCCGGGATAACCAACGGTGGTGTATCCCCTCCATAGTAGTGCTTAAGACGGTGACAGTTGACTTTGAAATTAGAACCAATCGGTAGAGACTAAACTTGGCAGTGCTCGTAAGGATAAACTTTGGTGATTATGTAAGGTCCGGGACCACGGGACTTGAGCTTTCCTGAGAGAAAATCTTTAATCGGAGGTTGAAAAAAAGGATGATCACCAACATTGAGATTGGTTCTTTATCTTGGAATAGGTGTTGTCAGCTTCTTTGTCTTATCCTTGTACGAGTAACCGAATTCTCATAAGCTTGATCACGAAGCTCGCTAAGTTCATTGAGTTGAAGCTTTCGATGATCGCCCGCGGTCTTTAAATCGAAGTTGGCATGCTTGAGAGCCCAATACGCTTTGTGTTCTAGCTCAACTGGTAAGTGACACGCTTTTCCATAGACTAACTTATATGGAGTACATCCTATCGGAGTCTTATAAGCGGTTCTGAAAGCCCATAATGCATCATCTAGTTTGTCGGACCATGAGGCACGGTTTTCTCTTTACGCCTCTCCAAAATTCTTTTGAGACCAACGATTCGTTGACTTCTCTTAAGCTTGTACTTCTTTAATACAGTAATACAACTAAGTTTACATGTTACTTCATCATTTGTTTTCAAGTATAAGTCGAATTTAATCAAATAAGCTCTAAATAAGCTTGTTTGAGCTTATTGCTTCTTATAAGCTCAATTTCAGTCAAATATTGTTGTTTAAGCTTTCATTTACTCATTGTACCTCAATTACATCTTAACATGATCTCTTAAGTGATTTGAATTCATATTCAAGCAACAAAGAGTGAATAAGCTAAAATTCAGCTTATTGTGATTCTTATGGTTTAGAGGCTTGTGGAAGCCATTAGGATCACCTAGACTCTTCACTTGGATGTCTAGGTGAAGAAGAATCTTCAAATTCAGGTTACTTTCTCTTATTTTCAATTTAGCCAATTCATAGCTTATTTCAACTTGCTTATTTCTTTTAAATCCTCATTTAAATCCTGTTCATTAGGTTTACTTAGCTCAAATTTGTATTGGTTTCAGTCTATTTTAGCTTTAAAACTAGTAAAATGTCACTGTCACTTTCTGTCATAACTAGGATTATTTGATCCGCACAAGTCTTGAAAAGAAAAGGGTCATCCCAAAAATAATGTTTTACATCTTTAAAGAACTTGTTTTTCTCTTGAGTTGACATTCCTTTTTTAATGAATTTCCCCGCGTGGTAGTTAGCAAAATCGGCGAACCACGGGGTACTTTGGTCTTTGGAAGTTAATACACTTAAAGTCTCTAAAGGAAAAGTCTCGGTAATCTCTTTTGGATCAAAAATATTTTCGTAAGGGTTTTCGAGACGAGAGAGGTGATCTGCTGCATAATTTTCAGCTCCTTTGGTGTCGATAACTTTAAAATCAAATTCTTAAAGAAGTAAGACCCATCGAAGCAATCTTGCTTTGGCGTCTTTCTTGTTGAAAAGGTATTTCAAAGCGGAGTGGTCCGTGTAAACAACACTCTTGTTCATGATTAGATATGATCGAAACTTCTCGAAAGCATAAACAACTGCAAGCATCTCCTTCTCGGTTGTTGTGTAATTAGTCTCTGCTTCAGTCATCGTCTTGCTAGCGTAATGAATTGGTCGGAAATGCTTCTCAATCCTTTGTCCTAGAACCGCACCTATTGCATAATCACTTGCATCGCACATGATTTCAAAAGGTTGGTCCCAATTTGGAGCAATGAGAATTGGAGCTTCGGTCAACTTCTTTTTCAATGTTTGAAAGGCTAGAATGCAATCTTCCGAAAAAATGAAAGGAGTGTTTTTCTCTAAGAGATGGGTCATGGGTCGAGAGATTTTGGAAAAGTCTTTGATAAATCTTCGATAGAATCCCGCATGCCCGAGAAAACTTCGAATTCCTTTGACGGTTGTTGGATGAGGAAGCTTAGAAATAACATCAACTTTAGCCTTATCGACTTCAATTCCTTTTCTAGAGATCTTATGTCCTAAAACAATGCCTTCTTTAACCATGAAATGGCTCTTTTCCCAATTTAGTGCTAATTTGGTGTCTTCACCAATCTTTTAAGCATTCGATCTTAATTGGAAAGACACGAGGAAAAGAATCTCAAAAAACGAAAATCGTCCATAAAAACTTCACATCGTTTTTTCTTTCTTATCGGAAAAAATGGCCATCATTACAATCGTTGGAAAGTCCGGGTGCATTGCATAACCGGAATGGCTTACGACGTACGCGAAAGTTCGTTGGCACGTGAAAGTAGTTTTTTCTTGATCTTTAGGTTCAATGGGAATTTGAAAATACCCTGAAAAACCATCTAAGAAACAATAAAACTCATTGCCGGCTAATCGCTCTAACATCTGGTCCATGAATGGTAACGGAAAATGGTCTTTACAAGTTGCTTCGTTTAACTTTCGATAATTCGTACAAACTCTCATCCCGTGGTTATCTTGTAGGCACTTGCTCATTTTCTTCATTTGTGACACGGTCATACCACTTTTTTAGGAACACAATGGATGGAATAACCATGGGTACTATCCGAAATTGGTTAAATCAATCCCGCGTCAAGAAGTTTTTCTATATCTTTCTTGATGACGTCATGGTTTTAGGGTTAAACCATTCTCGTTGATGTTGGACTGTAAGGTTGGTAATCATTTCTAATAAGGTTTGCGGTTGTGCAGCAAAAACTCTGGATTATGGCCTGGATTATCAGAAAGTTTCCAAGCTATTGTTGTTTTCGGTTCTTCATAAACATGAATGAGTGAGTTTTTTATTCTAGGCTCAATCTTTTGAAAATTATGACTGGATGTTTGTTTATTTTCCTCTAGAATGCTACTCGGAGATGCGGAGGTAATCTTTAAGCTGACTTCGGGAAATTTAACTTTTGGTTCATAAGAAAAGTAGCATATTCGATTGAAGGACTTCTTTGGTTCATGACTTTAGATCTCTTTGATTTTTGGGGAAAGTAATTACCTTGGTTTGGGTGAGGTAATTGGTTCACTATTTATGAGTGCTCGAGAATGAGAAGGTCACCTCGGGATCTTAGTACGTTGGCATTGAAAACTGGTGAGACTGGTTCATCATCGATGTATGAAAGCATCGGCTTCCTCAAAGAGTAGAAAAATCACTTTAATCAAATGGAGTAACGTTTGGTGATGAAGTAGGAGACAATCGGATCGATGTACGGAGAGGATTGTTGTAAAGCAAAAGGAATCGGAAAAATCCATGTACGTCTTGGTGAGTACTCTTCACAAGTAACAGTCGATTAGATCAACTTTCTTCAATGTTTCAAGATTGTTGTATGAAATGGAAGGTGCATTCACACATTTAGGGTTAACGATTGATCATCTTCCAGAAGAGTAATCTCTCATCGTAAAATCGATTAGAGCATGAGCCGTCCTAAGAAAGGGTCGCGCCGAGTATTAATGGAAACTCGAGGATGGCTTAAAATTAGAATACACCACAGTCGGCGGGAAAGTAAAAACTCCTACTTTGAAAAAAACAATTTTCAGCAACTCCGGTTGGTTTGGAAATTGTACGGTGGCTAATTTAATACATTTTGTTTTGTAAGGCTCGGAGAGTTGAAAGCTTTTTCCAGATGGATAAAGGCATGAGATTGATACTAGCTCCAAATCAGCAAGGGCTAAGTAACTATCTGAACTCTGAAAATTCACAGGAATGAGAAATCCGACCGGGGTCACCTTGCTTTTTGGAAGCTTTTTAAGGACAACCGCACTTACAATTTTCATTCAACGGTGTTTTGGTTAACTCATTCAACTTGTTGTGTTATGAGGCATCTTTTTGGAAACTCGGAGCAAAACTTTGGCATTGAATGAGAGCATCCGCGAAAACTTAGCTAAAAGTGAAGATTACGGAAGATTTCCATAAAACTTTGAAGTTGGATATCATCCTTTTCACGAATCTTCTCTTTGTTGTATGTCTCGTGGGTAAGGCAAATTAGGTTTTGGCTTTGTTAGCAATCGAAAGAAGGCTCTTTGATTGGCTCTTTGTCTTTGTTTGTTCTTGACGATATGAAGGAGGTTGGATGTCCTTTGGTGCTTTGTAGCTCCGTATCCTTTGTCACCCTCACTTTCCTTTTCATCCACCGAGCTGTGAATCGGAGGTCCATCGTATGAAACACCACTACGAGTTGTAATTGCCTTGGCTTCATTCCTTGGGTTTGGAATGGTATTGCTTGGTAAAGAACTTGAAGTTGAAGGTTGGTTGGTATGATAATTTTGCATGAAACCGAGCATCATCTTCTGAAAATCATCTTGCTTCTTTTGAGACTCATTGTAAACTCTTTGAAAATCATTTTGAAAATTATCCAACTTCATTTGCAAATTATTCATGTTCGCATCATTAGCTTTAGAATAATTTTCAAATTCCGTTTTAGACACACTATTTGTTGGAGGTTGGTAAGGTAAAACTTGGTTGATTGGTGGTTGGTTGGTTGGTGCTTGATAAACTTGATTTTGGTTGTTTTGACGGTTTTGATTAAAACTTCCTCCACGGTTTTGGTTGAAGTTAGAATTGTTTCCTTGATAACGGTTTTGGTTGTTTTGGACATTCGGTTGATTGAAACCTGGTGGTCTCATTTGACTTGCCAAATTGGAAGGTTGGTTTCTTTGGAGAAAATTTCCAACGGCTGCGGTTTGTTGAAATTGTTGGATATTGTCTTGAAAAACGGGAAAATCGTTTCCACCTCGAGTTAACGGACAAAGGTTAAAATGGTGATTTGATCCACAAGTGACACAAACTTCCTCAACTGCTTTGACTGGTGCAGGAGTAGTAAGTAGTAGTAACTAATGCTTTCATTTTGATTCATCATTTGGTTCATCTGGATCGTCATCTTATCCTAGAGGAAGCGGCTATTGTTGCAAATCGAAGAATTATTAGAAGATGAAGAATTAGAAAGAGGAGCATCCGTACTCACTCTTGAATACATTAGCACGATTCTAGAGTAAACGAACTTTTGACTTGCTTTCAATGATGCTAACCCTCTTGAGGCATCTTCGTCTAAGAAATTGCCACACTGCTGCAGAATATAAGCATCTTGATCGTCTGGTTTGAATTCAAGAGTTGTAAAAGTATCGAGTGTGATGGTGGAGTTTCCGAAAAGCCATGGTGAGGACATTGTCGAAGGAGTCCTTTAAAACATTCCCATGCTCATTAAAAGGCTTCGTTTTGGTTTTTGATAAAAAGTAATGATCTATTCCAGATAGTAAGTGGTTTTGAAGGTGGAAATATTGGTTTATGAATTTTGAAAACTAGGTCGTTCCCATTGAGAATTGATTAGGAGGTTCCTTGAGTTAACCAATCTCGGGCTTCTCCGTCAGAGAAAAAGGAAAAAGCACAAAAGCTTAATCGAAATGTGTTCGGAACTTCTGGATGTTAACGTTTGAAGTGGACCTTGTTAAAAAATCGCAAGGTGATTGTGGGGATCTTGTCTAACCCGTAAACTTATTGCTTTGCACAGATTGATTTAAAGGTTGCTTAAGCTCGTAATTGTTAGCATTGATCGGTGGAATCAATCTAATTAGCATTCTTCATACCCCTCGATAGGGCTTGTAAAACATTTGGGCCATCGTCACGATGTTCTTGTCGGCCCTTGGTAACAACGTTTTTGTTCAACAATTGGATATTCTAACTCAAAACTTTTCAACAACCGGAAGGTTGTTGTTGACGACGTTTCGAGATTCGCGAAGATGTGCGCATAAAAGAAAATACTAACAATTAAAAGCCACAAACTTTACACTGAATATTTTTTTTTCTTTTTTCAATGAATTTTAACGGTTACACGAAAAGAGACGTAACCCAAATAATCAACTACTTCACGGTAGCTCTCGAATATTGCTTTTCAAGTGAGACTGTACTTGGTAGAGACACAAAAGGCAAAGTGTAAATCTTTGATTCGCGGATTTGGTTTGGGAGCAATTGCAAGTTCACCGGATAAATTGAAATTGATAATATCTCCAATAGAAGAATATTATTTGTTGAGTGTTCGATTACCAACTTTGTTTTTTATTTATTTTTTTTAAAAGGACTAATTTTTTTATAGTTTTTGCTTTTTCTATTTTTTTTTATCTTTTACTTATACATAAATAGGAAAATGAATTATTTTTTTACTTTTTATATTTTTGATTTTTTTTTATTTTTGAATTTTAAAAACAAGAATGAAACTTTCGAGGACGAAAGGATCTTCAAACCAAATCAACAAACAAAAACGTAGTAATCGTAGACACTAGTCCCCGGCAACGGCGCCAAAAACTGGTTGTAGTTTTATACACGTAAAATATTTATAAAATATAATACTTTTAAAAGAGTAATTAAGAAGATTACCAAGTTATCCTTGATAAAATTCACTCTCAAAAATATATATAATATAATATATAATACGTATATCAAACCGGGCAAGTATGATCACCCGGGTCGTTTCCCCAATGACTAGTGAGATTGAAACACGTTTTAGTTCGGATCCTGGCTTTTGAAATGGAACAAAGATATTTTGGAATAAGTATAAATACGATATTAGAAGAAATATTAATGATAATTAAGCAAGTAAACAAATTTTAAATCCCTAAGAATGTAAACTAAAATTTGACTAAATAAAGAAAATTTGCCGAAAATTATTAAAAACTAAAAGCCCTAATTTTTATCTTTTTATAAAAGTTTAATAAAACTAATTAAAACTTTAACCTAATCACTAATTAAAATTAATAAACTTAATTAAAAACTTAACTAAGGACTAATGGTGCAAAAACCTAAGAAACTTAACGGTGAATACAACTAACGGAGGGGACTAACTGAAAAAACAATTTAAAATTGAAAGTTCACTTTCTACCTGAGGAATCTATCTCCGATCCGCAAACTAAGTCCAATAAGCTTAAAAATGAAAAGTGCTTATCATCAAAAACTTAAAAGAGCAAAGTTGTAAAGGAAGCTAGTGGGCAAACAAAGTTATAAAGGCTACGAGGGCTGAAAAATTCAATATGATCATAAGGGGATACGCTTATTTCTAAACTTGTTAAAGAAAGGATGGCTATTCCTTGGTTATAGAAAAATAAGCTATAGAAAACTCAATATAGATAAAAATGTAAAAGGAAAGTAGTTTTAAGAGCTTATGATGTGATTAATCTATAATGAAAAGAAACTAAAATCTTAAACTAATTTTATGCTATGAAATTGATTCATGAAATAAGCAAAACTCAGGAAAATAAGCAAAGGCAACACAAAATCAAATAAGCTAAAAAACCTTTTTAAGAGAAATTAGACTTTGAATACTTCAAGAATTTATTAAATACTTTTTATCTCTAAATAAAGCTTAAAATCTTGGACTTAAGGCCTGATTTAACAAATTTAAGACACCTAAAGATTCTAAGTTATGTTTTTGAGTTTTTAGGTTTTTATGACTTTTGACAGCCAGATTTAACTAGGAAAATAAGCTAGCAATTGCAAATTAAGACTTAAAATGTATTAAGCTCTATTAAAAACTTAGTCTTCTGAGTTTGATAAAGCTAAATCCTAAAATTACTCATTAAATTAAGCTAAAGAACACAGCAGTACTTAATATGGTATGTACTGCTTGTGTTTAAATTATTAAGCAGTACTTGTCAAGAGAAAGTACTGCTGTGTAATATCTTGACTTTTGAAAATTAAAGAAGCAATGAATAATGCTAGAAAATGAAACTACATTAAATAAGCTAAAAATAAAACTAAATTCTACCTGAGATTAAAAAGGGGCTAAACAGTTACTAACTTATGAAAGCAATACTAACTTTGGGAGTTAAGTTATGGTATTAAGTGCAATTTTGAGAGATTTACACTAATCACAAACACTACTTAACCATTTTCGACAGTGTTTAAGAAAAGCTTTTAAGAGAAATCTAATGAACATGTGCTTGAATACCAGATAAAAACTAGCGTTAACACAAACTTATCAAACTTGATTAAACAACTGAATAAGCCAAAATTCTAAGATTCTTAAACTAATTAAACGAATTATTTTTGGATTTTATGAGTTTTCTGACAGATTTAATAACTAAAGATCTATAACTCATAAGCACAAACTGATAAAGACACGATAAATAATAAAACTAGAAAATGACATTTAAACACTATTTAAGAATAGGAATAAGCAAAATAAGCAATATTAAGGATATAAAACTTAAAACTAAGCAATTTAAAACTGAAATTGGAATGAATAAAGAGAAACTCATTGTCCTTTAGCTAAACAAAAGGAACAATAAAGCAGCTACTAGCTCTTTAGCTTTAAATATGCTAGTGTATAAGTCTCGGGATCTTTCCAAGTAAGATCCCCTTTCAAAGCTTAGATCCAATAAGATCATTTGAGGATTAAATGATTAAGGTTTAGAATAAGGTTAATTCTGAATTTCAAACAGCTTATTTCAGCTATTGACTGAAAGAGCTTATAGGAGCTTATCTGAAATAATTTGAATTAAGGAAGAAAGTTTATAAATGAGATTTAAAGCACTAAAAACTGATTTTCATTGATTAAGAAGTGTTAATTACTTGAAAAAAGAAAATTACATAAAATTAAAAACTACGAATGTAAGCTAAAACAAAATTCATAAAAACTAGATAAAAGAAAAGGATAGATATCGTGTGTTGTGAGAAGTGAGGTCTTTTTATATGCCAGAGGAAGCTTCTAGGACACTGCCTGCTTTTCATTCTTCAATCTCTGCCATTTTCATTTTTTAATCAATCATTTGATATCAATGTGGCCGTTTGATCAAGATTTGGACATGAGGATGCCTGCGTTGTCATTCCCTTGATGTGAAGTTTGGTGTTAGTTCTGGTGAGGATTTAGCACAAAAACTCACATAAACTTGTGCTTCTTTAATTGTCGTCATGGTCTTCTTTATGAATCCTTTGATAAAGACTAATTTGACCTGGGTTGTGGTATAGTCTCGTGAATTGACTTAAGCACCCTCCAATTTTGATTTGCCCCTTGTTTTACCATGGGGGTGAAATGAAGAAGACGATGAATAGTAAATGTGGTTCCCGCTCCTTTTTTCGACAGTTAAAACTGTTTATCTTTGGAAGTTTACACATTGGTCCTTGCCTTTCCTTTTCTCTCTTTTAAGTTATAAATAACTTTTGGAAATTGCAAGAATGGCCCTTGTAGAAGAAAATTGGCTAAGGCTTTGGATCTTTATTTCAGAAAAAGATTAAAGGAGGGTAATAAAAGAATAATCTCATTCTGAGTTATATAACTTGAGGGACTAACTTTGCCATTTTGGCATTCTCAGTTTATGCTTATGATAAAGTTTACGGAGCTAATGTCAAGTTGGATAAGCTCAAGAGGATGTTTTAGCAAGCAACTCAAAGATTCAAGTTGTGGCTATATAAGCCTTGCCTTAGCACAGAATTAGGCATAACCCTAATTATGTTTCTCTTTGAACTCGCAACTCTTATTCTTCTCTCTAAAGTTGTATTCGATCTCTCATTGTTTCAGTTAAAGATTTGTAATAGAACAATTATTAATTAGATAATTGAGCCACACCTTAGTAGCAGTGATGGTTGTTTTGTTTTTTTATTAAGATCAAGTATTGAGATCTTGTGATTGTGACTTGTTCTGTTCTTGAACAGAGATTCAAGAGCTTTTTAGTTTTTAATTAAGAATTTGTTCATAGTATATAAAGAAACTTTAGATGTATAAGGTTACCACTAGGAAGTGTCACATTATCTGGTTCATCATCAAACTCTTGTAATATTTGTCATTCTTTTTACCATTTACGTATACCACACTTAGACACGCATATATCTTTTTTGGGTAAAGGGTTACCCCGGTAAAGTATATTAAAACCGAAAAAAGTTAAGTACAAATGAAATGTGGTTGAATTACCACATTAACCTCAAGCTAAACAGCTTGATAAACACCTAAAACTAGAGCTTATGACATGCCATAAACTCTTACAACTCTAGAAACAACTAATTGCAACTAGAACACATAACACAACTAAACAAGCTAACCAGCAGCAGCCGTGAAAGATGAACTTCCACCAGCTTTTGTGTTTTGAATTAAGTTAGCCGATTCATCATACACATTTTCCACATCTTCTTCATCTTCTTCTTCTTCTTCATTTAAGGCAGAAAAAGAATTAGACATGGAGAGATTATCTTTCTTAGATGAATTACCAGTCGTCTTCAACATAGGTGTCGATTGAGATGCATAACCCACATAAGTAGTTCCCTTCTTTGGTGCACTTGTAGTCGCTTTAGATTTTACTTTTGTTTGATGGTTTGGGTGAGCAAACACCTCTTATTAGTGTTCATGCGTGGTCACCTTTGTAGTGTAATAAGACTACTTTTATCACTCACCGGAAAAAACCTTCATCCCCACCGAACACATCAGCGCCACATCAGCTTTTATCACCTATTTTTTACCCTCACTCCTTCTCACAATTCACTTTTATCAGTCATTGAAACTCTCACCGGACAAACCATTTTTTATTAAAAACTAAACTTTATAATTCATAAATTAAAAACATAACATGAAAAAAGCGTGTCATATCCATACATCTTCTGATGCAACAGCTTCCAACAAAATTAATGGGTCTGAACCATGATCACGTCTACAATATTGTGCTTTGTGTGTGATTAGACGACCAAACCACGCCCACTCTGTATAATCAAGACTTCCTAGCATTCCCAGCAACCCGTGTTTTTCTTCGTGACGCGTGTATAGCTTTTCAACATCAAAGATAGTGGGTTTACGCAAAAACTCAAGTCCAAAAATCTCCATAATAGACGAATAAAAATGTTCAAGAGATAGACGACTAGTGGTGTGGCCCAGTTGCAAATATTCATCAAAGGCGTTAGGAACGGTGTCGTGTGTCAATTGACGAATCATTAAGGTGCACTTTAACAATGGGAAATTCCTAGTCTTCTAGTATAATCTTGTTTCTCACGAAAAAATGCACAATGAATAGTTACTTCTTCAACTATACTTGTGAAAAGCTTTCGACTCATTCGGAACCTCTCCTCGAAACGTGGTGCCGAAAACATCGGATTGTCGCTAAAATAGGATGCAACTAAACGATCATGAGCACCATAATGATTACGATTTATGTGGGTTTTCTTTTTCTGTTTTGGTTGTGGTAAACAAACAAAAAAACGAAAATGCTCTGTTAAAAAATTCAAGTCACGTCGGAATTTTTCTTCTCTTTCTGCATGTAAATCTTCAACGTCTGGGAGCATTATTGATTTGTAGTTCGTATCCATATTAGGTTTTGTTTGAGTTGCATGCGATTAAGTTTGAAGTTGTGTAAAAAATAAGGAGTAGAGAATATATTATTTGAAGTTGTGTTTAAAAATTTTGAAGTTTAAAAGATATTTGTAGGTAAATAAAATGATAGTGTGATAAATGTTTTTTTATATATAACTATCCGTTGCTAGTGGCCCCATTAGATTTCACATTGCCCCAAATGGAACTCAGTCACCTTCGTGACCATTTTCCCCTTTCGTCGAGCGTGAGCTTACTAGCGATTAGCGGGGTGGCGCATGAGGATTTGCATTACCGGACAAATCATGAGCCTCTCACCCTTGCAATAAAAGCATCCTAAGGTTGATGTGTGGTCTCTCCCTCTCCCCATTTGACTTGTGGTCACCTTCATGGCCTAACAAGTTCGACCATTCACCCTTCACGCCTGAAAAAGGGTACCGCTACTACACCACACCCCGTGTAAGAAAATTGTAAACTGATTATTCAATGAGTCGACACAGATGAATTATCAAAAATGCTGATAAGATACTTGAGTTAGCATCTATATGACTGTCACACAAGCAAAAAAGCGAATAGAAAATCACAAAAGCCACTGATTATTAGTAGTTTTGAAGATGACCAGTTACATACCATGATAGAATATTACAACTTCATTAGATACAAATTTAGAATTTTGTTTCATCCATAAAAAACCAAGATTTATTTTATACAAACACATTCAATAAAATACTGCTTAATTACATATAACGACTTTGACTTGGTTTCATGTTCAAAACATACTCTCTCCGTCCCAAATTATTGTCCTCCGACAAAAAACACACAATTTAAGAAAAATGCATTTATTATTGTTTTCTATTTTTTACTTTTTAGTAGAATGATAGTTTTACCCTTTACTAATTAATTAAAATCTTATTTGAAGTTTGTAATAATAAATTCAAGGATAAATTACACCGTTGGTCCCTCTACTCTACCCCATTTGGTCCCCAGATAACGGAGACTCTCATACGGGGTCCTTTTTGGCACTGTTGTTACCCGTCTGGTCTCTGAAGCCCCGTTCTGCCTAACGACGGTTATTTTTGTCGTTATCTTGGCCACGTCACCCTTACAACGAAGGGTACAATCGTCTTTTTACTTTAGATTTTGATTGCACCATTAGTCCCTGATGACTTTGTTAATACAATAATTTATACTGTTCATCTTTTTTGTCTTTTTGCGATTGCACTATTGGTCCCTCTAAGGTGTCTTTTCTCAATTCTTAATTACTTTTTCCCCACCATTTATGGTTGGTAATTTTTTTTTTATTGCACGGTTGGTCCCTGTGAGCTGTCTTTTCTCCCGGCTTAATTAGTTTTTTTCCGTCATTTACAATTAAGCGATTATGATTGTTAACCTTGAATTAATATGAATAAAGTGTGTATTTTATTTGGGTACATCATGTTCAAATTCACTTGAAAATTTTAAACTGATTACAACAAATCTGGAAGAGGCTTTGGATAGTCCCTAATTACCTTAGTGAGCCATTGTAACAACTAATTCAAAGAAACATTCTACAAGGAAGGATAATCAAACACTAGCAGATGACGGAATGAATTCATAAACCTTATGATCAACTTTTTTAAGTCCCATGTCATACACTGCAAAAGGTGAAATGAAACCATCAAGGTAATCATCAGCAACTTGATTAGATCCCATATCATAAATCTCACGCAGAGTATTTGATATTAGGTTGTATTTTACAACCTTTCCGGACAAGTTGATCACCCAAAACAATGCTCCAAACAATGGTCTGAATCGTCCATCATTCGGGAAGTGGACTCATAAAGTCATCAGTATCAACAAGGTACTTAATCGACCACACAGGACACCCTTTCTTCATCTTGTAGATAGTAAACTCGCTAGAGCCAATATAATCTCTACGAACAAGAAGCAAACACCCACGCGACTCAAACAATTTCCCTTCTAATGCAACATGTGAGGTATTTGTATGGTTATTATCATTGGAAACATATTGCCATAAGACTCGAAAAAGTTTCTTCCATGTTGCAAGCCTTAAGGGATTTGTATGGCTGTTATAATTAGATTCTCATGGTCTTCAATATTTAACTTGTAATACGTAAGCTGCTTATTCTCAGTTTCTAGCCAATGCAAGGCATTATTCTAATATATTGCACTATCAAAATATATAAAAAAAGTAGTTAAACCGCTCTCTGCAGAGGCTCCAATTGCTTGTCTCAGAATAGTAAATTTGTATAACAATCTCAGAAGAGTTGCTTCCAGTATGCACCACTTTATAGTAAGGTGATTTTATAGGGTCAAATGCCAATCTCAATCCAGCACAATCATCATGCGCGTAATCTGGTTGCAAAAGCATTTTAAACAAATTAGTGGATGGATTATATACGTAATCAAAAGGAGGAGCCCCCCCCCTCCCCCCCCGCAACCGTTACATAAAAGCAAACCCATTGCAAAATGCAAATGCAAACATTAACAACTGCCTCGTGAGCCGAAGAGGAATGACTTGTCGATAGTGTATTTTCTTGACTTAATTCTAGGATCTAACGAGACAAAATCACAATGAAATAAAGATCTAATGTGATTAACAAAAATACCAGGAGGATCTAGGTTACAGATCTGGTTGCGTTTAAGGGTGAAATCAAGGGATGTGAGAACTGTTAGCCATTGTTTTGAAACGCATGTAAATTGGGGAATACAGAGAATAGGTAACCGGAGTAAGACTTCAGTTAAAATGTCATCGTTAGTAAGGACTTTATGTGGTGGTGCATGGGTTTCTCCAGCATGTGTGTTGTGCTCTTCTGACATCAACTCCAATATCTAGTGAACTTTTGATGAAGTGAATTTTTGCAGAATAGTTAATATTGTTGGTTGTGGATGACTTAATTTATGGTTTCTGTAGTATGTTTGACTACATTTACCTTTAAATAAAAAAAGCAAGATGAGTAGATGACAAGCTAAAACCAAGTTGCGAGGGACGAAATTTGCAATCATAGTGTATTTTCATGAAGAGTTATGACGTTTCTTTAGTCCCTTAACTTTTGAATATTATTTCATATTTTGTCCCTGAACTTAGTGTTCCATACTGTATATATTCTTGTCAGCTATACACATTAAATGCGATGTATCGAGCCATGTGAGAAACAGTCACATGCATTGCATGTTATTATTACATTACACATTTGGCTTTTGATTGGACCTTCAACTGCATTTAAGGGGTGATTCCCCATGTTGTTAATATTTAAGGGTTGATTCCCTATGTTGTTAATATTTAAGGGTTGATTCCCCATGTTGTTAGTCAACATGGTTTTAATCGCCAAAATTTCAATATAGACCCAATATTTGTCATAGACCCAATGAACCAATCATAGCCACTCATTTTTTTTATCAAAAATAAAAAAACCCACTTTCCACCTCTTTTTAAATAATTAAATATCTCACACACTGTTAATCGTTAC